>VYZU01090809.1:0-49577 GCA_013401355.1 Ceyx cyanopectus | reverse complement strand
AAACCACAACAAAAAACCAAAACACCAAAATAAAATCAAACAAAAAGGCAAGAGCCAAACAGACAACCCATCCAAAAGAAAGGCAGTATTTTGTTAAGTTGGTATTTTTTTAAAGAATAAATGGAGAGGCAAGTCAGGATTATGATTTTTAAAAAGTCTAGATTCAAGGCAGGAAGAAATTAGGCACTGAAAAAAACAGGAATTAATGTCATCCTTTCCCAGGCCATTCAGCCACAGTGCTGCAGAGTTGAAGAGAATCACAGCTCCCTCTGCCCAAGGAAGATTATTTGATCCAATTTAATACATGAATATGATACATGGAAGGCTTGATCTCAAATGTATGGTGCCATTTAAGCCAAAGGCCTGGGTCTCACTCTCTACAGCACTCCCTGCTCACTGACTACAGAGATCCCATCGCCATTCTGCCTCCTGAGAGCACCACTGGACACCAACCAGCCCTTCCAAAGCAGGACACAGGGCACAAGTGAAGATCACCTAAAATCTGCACACTGTAATATCATAAGATTTACACAGCCATAAGAATGTAAAAAAAAAAACAAAACCAAAACAACAAACCAACCAAAGCCACAAAAACATAATTTTGCATGTTTTGGTTATTACTCCACCATCAAGCTTCATTACTCAGACAAGAGTATTACTTGCTTCTCACTACCATCTCATCTTTAAAAGAAGGGTTCATAAAATTATCTTCCAGGTAGGTCATCTGAGACCTTAAGTAGCTTTCACATCCCTCACTTGAGCCAAAACCCAGTAACGCACTCCACTGCAAGGCAGTGTATTTCCTGGACCCAGTCTGAGAACAATTTTTACTTAGTGGTTTATTTTACATTCACAATTCTTCCTCAGTGTAGTTCCTTGTGCAATGCTACAAGCTGCACGACCAGAAGGAGGTCTCCTGAAGCCAATGGTGCCCTCAACCCAGGGAGCAAGCCTTGCTCTGCTTTTGCTGTCGTTCACCGCTTTCCAAAAGGAAAACTCTACTGCCTGCAGGCCCTAAAAACCAAAAATGAATGCCAAAAGATAAGCAAGCAAAAGCAAGAGTCATGGCAGAGCCCGAGAGGCCCACAACCAGAAACACAAGGCACCACCAGATTATTTGTAAAAAAAGTCTGCAGGGAAACAGCGACAGAAACTTTTCTTTCTCTCCAGACCTAACTCCTGCTGCCGGGAGCCGGCACACAGCGGGAAGGGAGCGCACCGACCGCGGGTGACACCTCACGCTAGCTTCATGGACACGAAATGCGGTTCAACAGTGGTCTCTGGGGCCGGGCCACAGGCCGAGAAAGGTTCCAGGCCGCGGGCCGGTGCGAGGGGATACCCTAAGGCCCACTCTCCCCCGCCCTGCGGCGGCTCCGCATCACCGGCCGGATCACCGGCAGCTACCCGGGACGGGACGACCGCTGCACCACCGGGGACAAGCGCGCTCCCCGCCTGCCCGGCCCCGCCGCGCCCGCAGGCCCAGCCCCGCAGCAGGCGGTGCGGAGGGCAGCGCGACGGAGGCTCCCGTGAGGCGCCAACGCCACAGGCCCCGCCGGCAGCAGAAGGGGGCCGGGCGCGGGCAGCGCCGCCGGGGGAGGGCCCGGCCCGCCTCACCTGCGCCGAAGGGCCCGGCAGGCATGTCGGGGCAGGGCCAGCCGCTGTGCCCTCAGGCCGCCGGCTCCATGGTGCCAGTGGCGGCCAAGGCGACAGAGGGAAGACGGCGCTCCGCGCTGCCCCGCTCCGCTCGGCCCCGCTCCTCGCGGCCGCTTCCGGCAGCGCCACAAAGCACACAGCGGGCGGCCGGCGCCGCGATGAGTCTGCGCATGCGCGCAACCGCGCCGCAGAGCAACTCCCTCCTCCTCTGACACCGGCCCGGCTGCCGGAGGCGCCGAATAAGTCGCGGGTGAATGTTCTGCGCGTGCGCAGCGCGGCCGCGCCCGCGCCTCGCGCCACCGCCGTGCTCGCCCTCTTAAAGGGGTCGCGCGCCCCACCCAGTCCCGCCCGTCAGCTGCTGCGGTCTTTTCGCTCGGCTGCTCGCGGCTCGGCCCGGGCGGGCTTTGCCTTCTCCGTGCTGCTTTCTCAGCCCCGTTCTCCAGGCTCAGGGAAGAGCAGCGTTGGGGCTCATGGGGCTTGGGGCTGTTGGGCTACTCTCACTCTAGGCCTTGGGGACTGCTGCCGCTTCCACGGAATAGAGCTGGCCCTTATCTAGCCAGAGGTCTCCTGGACAGGGGCCGCCCTTCTTGCAGCCGGGAGCGCACCTGAGGGCTCCAAGGAGGCCGGAAGGCGGGTGTGCGGGGAGGAAAGGTGGTTGCAGCGCTACTTTCCCTTTCTATAGGCCATGCCTTGCACACCCAGGTTGCTTTATTCTCGTACTGCTTTGGTTTGCTGTTTCCCCATCCCTTGACATGGAGTGAAGTTCCATGCTGGCTCTGAGAGTATTAGGCCACAGTGTTATGGGTCACCAGAATGCACTCAGGCAGGATAAAGGGCAGTGTGGGGCTATCTGTAGGGAGCAGTATTCATCTCATAGCCCTGGATCGTCTTGCATGAGGTGGTACCCGAAGCCTATGAGGAAGGGCCCAGGGCCCTGTGTCCCGCAAAACCCTGGCAGTGGGATGGAGGGCAGGAGCGTGGCTGTGTGAGCATTGCTCCCTCAGCACTGCAGCTAGCTGCGTACACCCTGCAGGGACACATGTTCACCTCGTCTTGCCATATCCTCCAATCTCTGCAAACTGCTTTGATAACTTCACAGGTGCCAGGTCTCCAGACCTCTTCTGTAGTACTCTAGCTGCCAGCACAGGAGGAACATGTCAGCCTGAACAGCAGTCTGCAAAGAGATTTTTAATCTCTTCTATTGCCACATATTGAAGGAACACCAGGTATTGCAGTGCAAACTGGAGCCCTATCCCACAGCAAGACCCCTGTCCTCCCATGCACAGAGGATGGCACAGGCCAAGAGTTCCACAGTAAAGATTCACTCAGTGCTTTTGTAAATTTGTTTCACCTGCTCATTCTGCCCCAAGGAGAGAGGGAAGCCCTTCCAAGACACAACCCTTCATAGTACAATGAATCTCTGGTTCCTAATTAAAAAAAAAATGCTCTGGAGAAGTGTGAAGGAGGCTGCTGGGCTGGTACATGGGGTAAGGGCTGAGAAGACTCAGTGGAAAGTTTGCTCCAGGAGCCAACAACCACATGTGGGCAGATGTGATGTAACTAGAACTGTATAGAACTGGCTCGCAGATCCCCTGTCCCTCAAACCATGTCTGCTTGCTGAGCACATCTTCCCCTCAGCCTCTTGCCTCCTGTATCAGAGGTGCAAATATTCCTCCAGAATAGTTTCTCCTCCTGTTGTGGTGGAACTTCCTGTGTTTCACCTTGCTATCCTTACTTCTCATCCTACCACAGGGCACCACTGACAAGAGACTGGCCGCTTCTACTTGACATCCACCCTGCAGATTATTTGGAAACATTCATAAGGTCTCCTCTCAGTCTTCTCCAGTCTAAACAGCCCCAGGGATCTCAGCCTTTCCTTAGCAGAGAGATGTTCCAGATCCTTCACTATCCTTGTAGTCTCCATTAGACTCTCTCTAGTATTTCCCTGTCCTGAACTAAGAAGACCAGAAGTGAAAATATTACTCCAGATGATGCTGTAATCCTCCTATCACCCCAGAAATACAGATGTGTGGATTGTGTTGATCACAGAATGAAGTGAGCGGCTGTGAGCATATGAGACTCTTTGGAAATTGGCCTCTGGAGTTTGCACTGGCAAGGTCAAGATGTTTTTAGGACTGATATGGAGCCTTGTTTTAAACATACCCTGGGAAAGGAGGAGCTCTGTGTGTTTGGCAAGTTTTGTGATTCTTTAGAGATGTTAGGCAGTCAGTGAAAGGATGAAAGACTTGTAGCAAACAGTATGTGTGCTTAATAACCTTGTGGGATTCTGCCTGCACCATCCTGTGGAGTCTGTTTTTCATCTGCCACAAATGGTGCCTGAACAGGCTTAATTGCTGCACGAGCCGGCAGCAGACACACAACTGGACAGGGAACTCAGTGAACCTACACAAAATCATCATCACCCTTTTGCTGGACAGCTGAGGTAACTGGTTGTGTTCAGTTTCAAAATAGGTCAGACAGCTACTAAAGAACAGACCTGCATACTGAAATCTTACAACATATTTTGAAGGAATGGTGATTTAACGTGTCTGCCCTGAGATTAATTAAACTGTTGGTGTGGGTCCAAGATCATTGTCCCTGGTTCCCATATCAGACTCACATGACAGTAACCTGTGGGCTAAAGTAGATGAAGGGTTGCAGATGCAAAAAAACCTGCAGTTAGAGGTGCTGGATGAAACTGTTCTAACTTTGAAGGCAATATATTTGGCTTTAAGTTCCCTCGGCCCTGTGGATGCTGTACTACAAGCGGCCAGATCCACAGAGTATACTAAGCATCATGCAGGGGACTCACTTGAGTAGCTGGAACATGTCTGTGAGGATGAGTCTGTTGCACAGGCAGCACAAAACGCTGGAGTTAATTTTTCTCAGGAAGAGAATAGTGGTGAGGGAATCCCTTTGATCCAAGAATAATAGATCCAGGAAAAGAGCCAGATCTGTACCCACCCTTAATTCAGTAAAGGTAAAGGCTGCAGAATGCCCCATCTGCAGAGGAAATTTTGCAGGTGGCCAGAAAGAAATCTCTTTCACAGCTTTCACTTTTAAGCCCTCCATCTGTCCCCTCATCTCCATGTGCTGTGACACACCTGATCTCTCTCTGTGTCCCTCCCCCATCCGTCCCGGCTGCCCCGGTATTCATAACGTGCACTGCCGTACCTGGTGCAATCTGCAGACAGCTGCAGGGTGGAAGCATTACAGAGATGCAGCTTCTTTACAAGCTTTGCCAGTTGTATATCGGACAAACTGGCCACGAGAGCAGGCTCAGATCCCTTATGAAGCTGTTAAACTGCTACAGCAATCTATTCGTGATTACGAATTGCAGTCATCCTTTACTATCAGTTTAATCCAAGCTATTGCTGAATCTTACACCATGGTGTCTGTGGATTGGAAGGAGATACTTCAGCTTATTCTCACTGCTGTGCAATATTCGATATGGTGGCCAGAATACCAAGGAGTACCAAGTTCAAGTGATGATTAATTTAGATGAGGGGATACCTATAGGACAGGATTAATTGCTCAGACAAGGGAATTATGCCACTGTCGCAACACAGGCTGCTATGCCAAGACCTGTATTTACACAGGTGGCAAAGGTGACAATAAAGGTGTTTTAAAGGTGAGAGTACCAGACGTGGGGAAAAGGGAAGTGTCCTTTGAGGCTCTCTGGCAGGGAGTGAAGGGGCCCTATAGTAATTTTATTGATCGTTTGCAAACAGCCATTCCCGCCAGGTAGACCGGGGGAAGCCGCTCAAGTGCTCCTGTTCCAACTCACCATCAAAAATGAGAATGCTGACTGTAAAAGGGCATTAGAACCTCTGCAAAATCAGGTTAGATCCTTGGCAGATTTAACCCGCACGTGCCAAAATGTGTTCTCTGAGCACAGTTAAGCAGAGTTTTAGCTAAAGCTTTAGCTGAACAGGTTGTTGCGTTAACTGCATTTTGCTTGTTCTTGGCAGAACCTTTAAGTGTTGTGGCAGATTCTTTTTATAGGGTGGGAATAGTGGAACATGTATTTGATGCTTCCATTAAGGAAATCCCCAATAAATTTTTATTTGAACTTTTTTTGGCCTTATCAGATACTCTCTCCTCACATTGTCATCCTTACCTTATAATGCATATTCATTTTTACACCATCTTGCTGGGGTGGATGGCAGAAGGTAATGCCATTGCTGATAAGTTTACAGTGATGGTGACATCATCTGTTCAATTTCAACAGGCTAAATTGTCACACAACTTCTTCCACCAAAATGCAGGAGCTCTGCACAAACAGTTTGCATTGACTCTGGAACAGACTCTTTTGATTTTTAAACCTCGTGCCAATTATCAGAAATTAAGGGCAATAACTAAACCTATGGGCACCAATCCAAGAAGGTTACACTCTAACAAAAATCGGTAATCTGATATAACCTGTTTTTTGCCACCAGGGTAGAAAACCCAGTGTGGCAATACGCAGCATATCAGTTGCATAGTACCGCAAAGTTCCCATCTCTGCAGAGATTCACAGAGCCTGGCTGTGGAGTCTTCACTCCACCCCACCCCCCATGCCGTTTGCAGGAGATGCTGTTCAGGCAACCATGGTGGAATGGATTCCTTGCATAGCAGCTGCACTCCATCCTGGGAGCTTCTTTGATATTATACCCTTCCTTAATGTGTGAACAATGTTGTACCTTCAATATTATTTTAATTTCTAAGTCACCTCCAGTTACTATTCCACAACTGTGTATCAGCAAATGTGAAGTGCTGAATGCTCCAGCCCTCTGATCACTCCAAAGCTCCTCCTTGGCTGCTGGATCACAGAGGACAGCATGGTAGAGTTTGCACCATCATCAAGGTGTGTGGCAGATGACCAGGTGTAGAGCTCACAAGGGTACAGGGCAATAATCTCAGGCTGCACCAAGTAGGAAAGGGGTTAGTTGGTGATTGAACTGTGCATAGAAAGAAACTTTTATGTAGGTTGCTGATCAAGCACGGGTGTATATTAGGCACAGCTGAACTTCCAAAATGATAGCTCTAAATTTCTTTTGTGTGGACCACGCATTTTATAACCCAGCCACCAAGTACATTGGAATCTAAGTTAATGTTAATTATTTCCTTGCTCAGGTGAAAATAAAAAGTACTGGGATTCCAGATGCACTGGAATACAACCAAATCTGCACACAAATCCATAGCTGTAAAACACTTTGCATTAGCTGACATCAGGGATATAATTGTTGAAGAATCAGGAACTACTGAATCTGGTACAGTTACCCATTTATTCAGTGCTTGTAAGTCTTGGGCACATCTATAAACTGGCTAATTAGCCCAGTAATGACCGGGCTATTAACTCTGGTCTACTAGTTACATTCTTTGAGAAGCCTTGTTCTGGATTACACTGCAGCAGTAACTGGGACATGCTATTACTTTAACACAAAGGAGAATGGGGAATTTAAAATGATTTTTTTTAACTCTTTCTCTGAAAGCCCTTTCAAAATTAACGGCTGATTTTTCAGATCTTATCTGAGACAGTTTGGTCTGAAGTCCCCGGTATCTCCCTGTTCAATGACTTGGCATTGAGAGCTGTAGGCAGGGGGGAATCGCCCCTTGCACCCCATCTCAGCCCCAGCAGAACAGCTGGGTCACCTCAGGGTGTGCTGCACCCATCACACATGAGAAGCAGGAGGTGAGCAGGGCTGCCCGGGAGCAGCTCAGCCAGGACAAGGGGACAGAGCTCAGCCCATGCCCCACTGGCCCCAGCCAGCACTGTCTCTGGGATCCAGACAAACCCCTGCTCTCACTTGTTTGGAACCTTCCATCTCCCTGCTTCACCTGTGACTCACTTTCCCCTCTATGAAATCATCATGACTCATCATTACCACATTTTTTCCATATTTCTATCAGTTTTTAATACAGCTTCCATGCATTTGTGTGATAGAGACCCTGAACTCAATGGTCAGTCGTTCCTCAAATCCCTTTTAAAATGAAATTGCATTTGCCACGTCCCAATCCTCTCACACCAAGGGTGCTTCATTTTATGGTTACATAAGCAGGTAAATGACTATTTTCTTGTTTAGTCTGCAACACTGGAGTGAGTATGATCTAGTGCTAGCAATTTCTTCTTATGAGCAATTTGTCTTACGATTTCTTCTACTTACTTAATTTTGAAACAGATTTTCTGACTGACTCATTCCCCTTAAAAAAAAAATAAATCTCAGGGAGGGAATTAGCCTGAAGCTGTTCCGCAGTAAACAGCAGTGCAAAGGCCTCAGCTGGCTTCTTGAAAGCCTTTCAAATTTTCTCTCGCCGTGAAGCTCCATGCATTTGGATAACAAACAGACAGAGATGGGACCATCTTGACCTTGAGCCTTGTGGAGAAATTTATCATCATACCTGGCTCCAGTTGCTCTTCCCAGGGTCTGCCTACCCCTGCCCACTCCTGGCACCTAGCTGAGCAGAGAGTCTGGGAGCATTGCCCAGAAATCAACTGCTGCCCACAACTGTCTGCTTCAGAGCTACCTCTGAGCCCTGTGAGGAACAGGACAGCTTCTGCACAGCTTGATTAGACACCAGATTTGTCATTCAGGTGTCCTGTAGTCAAGCAGTGTTGTGCTGTGACTGAGAAGCACACTGATGTTGGAGCTTCAGGAGCTCAAGCATTTAATCAGTTCCTTATTACATTGCGCTATGCTTATAGGCTGTTTGGTATCACTCATTTCTAACAGTCCCACTATTCAACCATGTTCCTAAGCACCTCATCCATACAGCTTTTAAATCTCTCCAGGGATAGTGACTCCACCATGCCCCTGGGCAGCTTGTTCCACTGCTTAACAAATAAAAACCTTTCAGTGAAGAAGTTTTTGCTAATGACCAACCTAAACCTCCCTTGGTGCAACATGACTCTGGCTTGTCTTGTCCTATCTGTTGTTACCTGGGAGAAAAGACTGACACCCCCCTCACTTCCCCAGGGCTCCAACCTCCTGTCACAGAGCTGTGGAGAGCCAACTGCTCCTTTTGATGCCAGCACACCATGCAGGGAGCATGCTGGTCCTGAGCAGAGCTGCTCAATCACTGATTTGGAAAGACATGCCCTTAGATCAGGTCTCTCGCACAGCCAAAGACACAGCCGATAAATAACACATGGGGAGGAGGTGGTGTCAGCCTTCCCGCTTGCTCTTGGAAGCCCAGGCAAACACAGAGGTATCACAAAGAGCTGATTATGCCTTGGCTTGTGTAAGAAGCAGCAGACAGCACTAGGCATTTTACTCTGGAGTTCAGGATTAAGGAGAGGGGAGCACGGGACACTCAGAGGTGCTGTGTAGGACTGAGACGGTCCCCAGTGGCAGTATGGTCCCCTGCTCTTTTTTTTTTCTACTGGGAACACTCTCGGGAGTGCTTTACCCGCACACCGTCTGTGTTGGTGTTCAGTAGCAGCCGGTGGTTACTGAGGAACTGGGTTCGCAGCGGGATGTAAACCACGTGGTGGCACTAGAAACCAGAACACGGACGAAGCTTGGGCAATACCTGTTTTTCCAATGTTCGGGGCAGGGCTGTGGCAAGGGTTATGAGAGGCGCTAGGGATGCCACTGTCGTGGGAACCGTGTATGTCTACTTGGAGCCGCTCCCGAAGGCGCTGAAGGAGGCAGAAAAGACCCCGAGCATCCCTCGGGGAGCAACGGGAAGGGGTCGGGATTGCAGAGCCCGCTGCCTGGGTGGGACGGTGGCCCTCGGGGGGAGCGTGGCCCTGGAGTCGGGTAGAGGCGTGGGAACACGCATGACCTCGGGGAGGGCTCCCCTGGCACTCACCCTGCCAGAGCCTCCACTGTGGGAAAATACAAGCAAATGTGTTTGGCCTGACAAGAGTTGAGTCTTCCTCCGGAGAAAACCAACCAAAAAAAAAAAAATAATCCAAACAACCAAAGCCACAAAAGAAAAACCCAGCCCAGAGCAAAGAAAAAAAAAAAGAAAAACCCCAAAAGACCCCGCGAAGCCGACCCACTAGGTGTTTCAGGCTCGAGAGCAGCTACCGGGTCCAGCTGCCTGCGCTGGGCGGCAGCCGCGGTCACACTCACGCCTGGGGCGTGTGGCCGGACTGGGCTGGCCCAGCAGCGCCGACCCCACCAAAGAGTCAGCGCCGGCGCTGAACGAGAACCCACGACCCGAGGACGCCTGGAGACGCGGTAGCACCGGCTGACGGCAATGCGGCGGCGGCGGCGCCTCGTTCCCCCCGGACGAGCCTCTGACCCCTGCAGCTCGGGCGGAGCTGGGCAGACGGAACTACCCTCAAGGTGACGCTCAGAGGCTGCCATCTTGCTTGTAGTTCTGACCGCCGACTGGCCACGCGCAGGCGCGGCACCGCGCGCAGGCGCAGCGCGCCCCACATGCCGCGGAGCTGCTGAGGTACCTGCTGCCCAGGTGAGATCCGGAGCTGGCCCTGCGCGTCCTTCGCGGCCACCGGGTGCGGCCACAGCCGTACCGAGGCGCTTGACTGCCGCTCGGCGGCAGGCGCTGCACGGCGGGCTTAGTGGGAGTCGGGGCGGTGGCGGGCGGGCCGCGGTCAGCGGCTTTCGGCGACTGTCTCGCCGAGCGCTGCGCCTTGCGGCTGCCGCTCCCCGACTCCGGGGAGCCGCCGGTGATGGTTGTGCCGTAAGGGTCAGCGGGGCTGTGTTCCCCGGGCGTGTCCCCACGGGGCGGCCGCGGCCCGCGGGGACCGAGAGGACGCTGCCGCCGGGTCTCCGCCGAGAGGCCGCTGTGGCGGGATTGCCCCGCTGCCCTCCCCTCCGCTGTCGTTACGCGGGGAAACACCGAGCTGGGCGAAATAATCCCTCGTCATAACGGACTCCGTCGGGAGAAAAAAAGAAAACGCCTCGAAGCTGCCCCGGTTTTTTTGTTTTTGTTTTCTGTTTGGTGGGGGTTTTTTTGTTTTTTGTTTGTTTGTTTGTTTTTTGTTTGTTTGTTTGGGTGTTTTTTTTGTGGTTTTTTTTGTTTGTTTTTTGCTTGTAAATAACGGACTGGAATGCACCGGGTTTTGTGTTCACTCTCATCTGTAGCTTTTCAGTGGTCAGACTCTCAATTCTCACTTGTACTACTTACTTTGGACAAGGAAAACAGGGTGTTTTCTCTTTAATTCTGTACAGTCTCCTCAGTAGGTGAATGGTAAACGAGCAGCTTGTAAATTTTTTTCTGTTGACTTGCATCATCCCTTTCAGCCAATGTCCACTTATTTTTTTTTTTTATATTCAATGAAAGTCGTGAGGAATAATTGAAAACACTGTAGCAAAATCAGATGTTAAAAATCACCACTATCAAGCCTGTTGCAGGAAACACAGTGTTACAGAAGAGCTGCTGCTGTGTTTGTGGTATCCCTAGAGCCGTGGAGAGGGCCCTGCCTGCTGGGTGGCAGCACCCTGGGGTGTTGCACCAATCCTGGTGCTTGATCTTTGGATTCCTCTCCTGTCCGAGGAGTCTGGAACCAGTGAGTGACACAGTGCGAGAATCGCGGTCAAAGTCTGGAAGAGAACTGGGGTGATGCAGTGAGGTGCCTTCCCTCCCGAACAGGACAGGTCTGGCAACTCTCAGGGGGTTGCGCACGGGGAAACCCAGAAGAGTTTTTGTGTTTGAATGGAGGTTACACGTGGATGAGTCCACTTTTGTTTCCTGTGTTTGGCACGCTCACCAGTTTCCCGTGCACAGGTAGGAGGACTTGGGGGCTCATTAGCCTCTGCCTTTCCTTTTCTGTAGAAACGAGGACAAGAGTCTTCCAAATCCTGGAACCTCTCAAACCAGTGTGTCACTCTATGGTGAAAAGGTAATGTAAAGTCTAAGAACCAAGTTTAAAACCAGTATGGAGCTTTTCTAGCACAGTAATTTGCTTGGATTTGGGGAACAGATCTTACCCAATGTGTGCGTGCCTCTGATGGAATGGAGAGTAGAATCCTGAAGGAACAAGGCAATCGCAAGGATTCGTTTGGACTATTGGCCATAGGACTGGGATTGTGGACAGGGCTCAGGACTGGCAATGACTGTTCTGATTTTGTGCATTGGTTAGGATTTTTAAACTTAGGTTTTGTGTGGCACACGAAGCACTGAAACTTGTCTTGAAGGCAGAAATTAATGTGGGTTGTACTTGGCTTGTATTGAGATGTTTGCAAATGTAGATGCTAGAAATGTTATAAAATGGAAAGTGTAAGTTTAGTGCTACACTAAGATTTGAGTGGCTTTATTACATATGACACATATTTTGCTTCCTTAAAGCTATACTAGGAAATATTCTGAAAGATTAGTTTAGGACAGTTTTCTTAAGCTCAAGGTAAATGTTGCAGCAAAGCAGTAATATCAAGGTATGGTATTTTCAGTAAGAAGCTCAACAAATTATGGTCATTATATAGTCTAAGCACCAAAAAAAAAAACCCAAACCCCACATAAATAGGAGGAGAAAGTAAACGAGTTAAAAAATTTCAAAGGGTTAGTGGGGTGGTTTTCTTGTGTAACACAATAGGGGGTTCAATTTTTAGTTATTTAATTATCATTCTTACAAATAGTAGCTCAGCTGGATTGCCACCACTGTTGCTTGGCAAAGCTGAGCACTCAGGTCTAGTTCTGCAGGCGATGCTGACGCTGTCACCCTCCTTGTAAGGGTTTTGCTTATGCTCCATGTCTTGGATATAAGTAAATATACCTCTGCTGCTTACCCCTCTTAAGCCTGGTGTCGGATAGTTGCACAGTTCTGGTGCAGACTGTTTGTGTCTGTCATTATTACAGTCTGGCTTAATCCATGATAGCTAAAGAGAATTTTGCTGCCATTCGTAATACATGTCATGATGCATCTCGGTAGTCTCATTTTTATATGACTGTGTTTTGGGAAGATTAATACAATTCCATATTGCTTTTCCCTTGGAATTCTCAGTATTCTCCAAGTCGTGTCAGTTCTTAAGCAAAGTGGTTGTAATTTGGCCCTGCCCTGGGAAGGACTGCGTGACTGTGCCTTCTAGTGTGCAAATCAGAGTTGATGAAAGATTTTCATAATCTCACTTGGTCTTCTGTTCTTGTAAATTCTGAGTTGTAAATTGAGCTTTCTGGATTTTTAACAATACGTTCTTATTGTTAAATAAGAATATCCCCTTGGCTTCTGAGACAGATACAGCACCATTTAATGAAGTAATCAATTTGATGCTGTGGGAAGCAAATGTAGGAATAGCTTTGTTTTCAGTTGGCTATCATCCTTGCCAGACTTGGGTGCGTTTCTGTATTTACAAAGTGTTTTTCGTTTGCCAAGGGGTTGTTCCTTACTTTACATAATACAGTAGAGGTTTTAAATGCAATCTTTAATTTTCAAGTAACCTTTACTATTTATGGTGTATAAACCAGACTCTTTTCATAATTACTAGATGAATTAAAATTGTGAAACTGGCCAATTTTTTTCTCCTGCAAGACCTGGGATTGTGGCTTTTCTGTGTGTGTGTGAATAGAGGATAAAGGCAAACTGCTGCTACCTTTTCATCTGTATTTTGCTGATGAAGCTGTGTGTTACGTCTTAAACTGATCTAAGGACTGATTGGCATGCAAAAGGGCTGGTCCTGTTCTCTCTCTCTCTCTCTGCGTTTACTGGATGTATTCCTGACCCCATTCGGTTTGCTTAAGTAAGCAGGGTACTAATCCAGCCCCTCTGTGTCCTCATCTCCCCAGAAGATCAGCTTTTGCCAGGTAAGCAACTTGAGTGAGTTCAAAGAAGGGCTGAAGAGTTCTGGAGATGTAATTGATTTTTGTGGTATAAGAAAGCCATACATACAATCAAGTGAAACCATCTAGTCTGCTGTTCTTTCCTGGCAATGACTGAAAAGGGAAGAGCTTAAGGTCAGGGCAAATGATATAAACCTTTGTCTGATAGCCCTCTTGTCTCTCATCATCTGTAGGACGTCAAGAGGCAGGATGATGATGATGATTGCATTTAGTTAATGATTTTTTCTTCTGTGAGCTTGCCAGTGTCTCCAGTACTTTTAAACGATAGCGTCCCCCGCAGCACAGAATCATATGGGTGCTAACTACCTCTGCTTGTTTACTTTTGAACTTGACTGCTGTTAGCATCACTTTATATCCCTTAGCTTCAGTATTGTTTGTGAACAACGGGTCTTTATTTATCTTCTTCAGTCAACTGATGATTTTATAGGCTTATGTCGTATGTCACTGCAGTAATCTCTGTTCCCAGGCAGAAGTCTAGCCTAATTGATTATTTCTCACTCTTCATCTTTTCAAGTCTCGTTTCGTTTTAAAAAAATATTTTCTGCTTCTATTATGTCCCCTTGAAATGAAGGAACACGTGCTACATATGGGATTTAATCTGCAGACATGCTATTGCTTTACATGGTAGTTTAATAGTTTAGTAATTACTAATAATTTTCTAACATTAGGGGTATTTTTTTAATATGTTGAATGGCTTTGTAGTGAGTCATTCATCAGTCTGTCATGACTCCAGCAAGACTTTCTGAATGTTAATGATCAGTTTGGAGCACATCACTCTGTATGTAAAATTAGGATAATTTTTCTTCAGACTGCTACTGTATTTGCACTGAATTTTGTCTGTTATTTCTGAACTGTTCAGGGTTCTTTTTGCAGGTGTTCAGTCAGCCCTTCTCTTTACTCTCAGAATAACTGATATCCTCAGGAGGCTTTAGCTCATTCTTCAGATTGTTTATGGATATGTGGTACAGCAGAGCACTGCAGAAGGCTCCTGGCAGTCTCCCTCCTTGGGAAGACTCACCGTTTATACCTACCCTGCTGTCCAGATCAGCTAGTTCTCAGTGCAGACGAGGGCTTTCCCATTTACCCTTTAGCTGCAGAGCTGCCGAAGCTCAGTGGCTCTCTGAGCTTTTTCTCATGTTGCCTCCTTGCCGCTATCAGCACCCGCCCATGAACACCCCTGCTCCGGGGTAGGCTCTGCCCCTCCTCACAGCGCTGTCCGATGTTTCCCTCCACGGCTTCTGTGCGGCCAATCCACTCTGCAAGCAGATCTGGCTGGAGAGGAGCCCAACAAATCGGGAATCAGTGCTGCTTTAGTGTCCAAAAGTGGGGCTTTAATTAGAATCAATTGGGTTAGATAAGTACATGTTTCTGTGCTTGTTGCTGCTGTTTGATTGAAATGGTGACCTTACTGGCTTGGCTATAGTCTAGACTGAAGGCAGCTCGGTGTCTGTGCTCAGACTTGCACATTTTATTTCAAATTGGCATGAATTTGTTGCTCTCGTTAGATAAGTGTGACTCAGTGTATGAGTTGCACCAAGGTACTAATTCCATTGATTTTGTGACTGCTTCTTGGACATTTTCCCTGTGCTGAGGCAGGAAAACAATCTGTCCGTATCTGGAATTCCTTAAACAAAGACAGTGAGTGAATAAGGAGAGTTTGTAATGCATTTACATAAACAAATAGGGTTCTAGTATTACTTTTTATCCTTTTTACCACCTTCTCTAAAGGTGCTAAAGATGTGGCCAGATTCAAGATGTGGCCTCCCCATTGCCGAGTCCAGAGTGATGATGCCTGCCCTAGTCCACTGGCCACACTGGTGCTGATATAGACCAGGATGTTGGTGGCCTTGGCCACCTGGGCACCCGCTGGCTCATGTTCAACCAGCTGTTGATCAACACACCCAGACTTTTTCTTCCAGTCAGTTTCCAGCCACTCATCCCCAAGCCTGGAGTGTTCTAGGTGGCTGTTGTGTCCTAAATGCCTTTGACTTTTTTGAACCTCATCCTGCTGGCCTCAGCCATTGATTCAGCCTGTCCAGGTTCCTCTGTAGAGCTTCCTACCCTCAAGCAGATCAGCATTTCTGCTTGACTTGATGTCATCTGTGAACTTACTGAGGGTTAATTTGAAACATTAATTATTAAAACTCAAAGAGCTTGTATAGCCTACATGTGTTTGGTTGCTTCTAGCAGTAGATGGATGGAACACCCTGCAGGTATTCTAGCCAAGTTGTTTTTGGCTAACAAATGATTTCCCAGATCACCTGGCAGTGTGTGGCCTATCAGTTCCTGCAAAGATTCCTGCAATTCTGGGCTCCCCAGTTCAAGGAAGACAGGGATTTTCTCAAGAGAGTCCAACGGAGGGCTACAAGGATGATTAAGGGACTGGAACACATGCCTTATGAGGAAAGGCTGAAACACCTGGGGCTCTTTAGTCTGGAGAAGAGAAGACTGAGAGGGGACTTGATATATGTTTATAAATATATGAGGGCTAAGTGTCAAGAGGAAAGGGACAGCTTCTTCTCTCTTGTGCCCTGTGATAGGACAAGGGGGAATGGTTATAAGCTAGAACACAAGAGGTTCTGCCTTAATATGAGGAAGAACTTCTTTTACAGTAAGGGTCACAGAGCACTGGAACAGGCTTCCCAGGGGGAGTTGTGGAGTCTTCTTCTCTGGAGATTTTCAAGACTCACCTGGATGCGTTCCTCTGTGACCCGTGTTAGATTATACTTAGATTATATGATCCTGCCTGGCAGGGAGATTGAACTTGAAGATCTCCAAGGTCCCTTTCAACCTCTTATACTCTGTGATTCTGTGATGATCTCGATTGTGACATCTTGGCACATGGGGAGACTGGGAACACCTTCAAGTTGGGAGCTGAACTGTGGGGCCACAGGTCTGCTGGCTTCTGGTTTGCAGCAAGGACATGGCTTTAAAAGGAGGTGTATTATTCTTCAGTATTTAATATATATAAAAAGGAAATGCAGAAGCTGCTGTTATGGTGTTGAAATAAACGAAAGGCAGGAGGAGTTGGCTAGAAGACTGTCAGTCAAGGTGTCTCCTCTGTGAGACCTTATGCTCACCTATGTCAGACTCCAGATGCTAGGCTGTGGTGTGGTCTCCTAGCTACAATTGCTGCCTTTGTGACTGCTGTGTCATATAATTGAAAGATTATGTCTGGAGAGTTGTTGTATACTAGGACTGTTGACTGCACTGGAAGATTGCACCACAAATGCAACACAAATTGCAAAAAGAGCTACAGTTTAGGAAGGCCTAATTGTCTCTGCCTCCAAGGAAAAGCTAAGGTGAGTTTGGTTTTTGGAAGGCTGTAATTTCTTATATATAATATTTTTTTCCCACTGGCATGTTAAAAAACTTAAGTGAGACCTCCATCCCTGGGAAGGAGTGGAGATATGGACTATGAGCTGTAGCAATTCAGTTGTACCCCAGCGTGGGAACTTTGCAGTATGTGGGGTCCTGCCTTAGGAGAGTAAAGGTTTATAATCCTCTTGTGTGATGTGTATTCCCATGTTGTCTCCATCAGTTCTTTGCAAATGCATAGGAGTGTTTGCGATGATTCCCAAATTTTAGGTAGCTTGACAGTTACTCTTGCAGAATTATTGGCCCCATAGCAGTTCCTTTATCCAGGTATTTCAGCAGTCCTTTGAAATCTGGGCAGCAGGAGGTTCAGTGCCAGGGCTGACTGGTTGCATGTGTAACACAGAAGCCTCACTAATACAATGAGATCATCAAGCCCTTCTGATAGTGATTCAGCTTACACTGAGAGAAACAGATTTTATTGTTTTGCCTGGTAGTAATTGCCTAAAATAAGTGTTTTCAAGGATAATTCTAGGACACTATAATTATATGTATGCTGTCATTCTCACCAGTATAAAAATGTCTTTAGAACAATTTGTAGCACTCACCAGTTGGTTACTCAGGAGGGGGCTTCTGAGCCTGTTCCACATGAACACATTCCATTTTTACTGGTGCTTTCAGGTGTTAGAAATATTTCCTCACTGATCAATTTTTCTTGGCATTGCACTGCCTGAAGACTTCTAAGAAGCCTGTCTTACTGCTTTTGTTTGTTTGTTTTGTTTTGTTGGTGGTTTGTTGGTTTTTTTTTGGTTGTTTTTTTTTTTTTCCATTAACCATGATATACCAAAGGGAGCAGAATTCCTGGAGGACACTTAAACCTTGATGGTGAAGAACAGATGGGTGTCTGCAGCGCTGTGATGTGAGGCAGAGCAGGAGGTGCCTATGGAGGGGACCGTGAGCTGTGGGTTCCTGTTGCTCATGGGGATGCTGCAAACAGCATCCTCAGCCCCTCTGCCAGGCAGTGCCCTTGCTCTCAGATAGATGGGAGGCATTTGCTGACCATTGGATTATTGTTTTGTTTTGCCAGTAGTAGAAGGATAGCTGAGGGTCTTCCTTTGGTCTTTCCCAAGATAACAGATTTTTTTTACCCTGTTGACTTTGATTCTTCTTCTTTATTAAAGACAGTGGTTTCTTCACAATGAAAGTAATAAACCAGCCAGCAAATCTATAAAGAAAAAAAATAATTAAGAAATAGAAAATAGTTCATTGTGTGATATAGTAACCTTTGAAGAAATGAATAAAATAGGGATATGAATTTAAGACTTTACATAAAGGCAGCAGAAATACTGTCAGTACTTCCATTTCATAAAATAACTGTGGAGGCAGAAGTATTATTTAGCTTTTCATAGTGGTCTCCAGAATCTAAATCGCTGTACTTTATCTGATTGGTCGATAGTAGTTGTTGAGGAAAAATAATGACTTGAAACATATGCACCAGAAAGCTTAATTTGTGACCTAAGCAGTAATTGCCTCAGCTGAGAAATCTTGTAATGCAGGTATCTTGCTTTTCTGTAGTTTGATTTCTTTGATGTGATGTATTCATGTTTTCTCAGATCTCTGGCCTCCAAATGTCATTCTGGGCTGGGGATTGATTGTGAACATGGCACTTATCCTTCTATTTTTATCATGTCTCCATGTTAAAATGCAGAAGCTTTTGTAGAAGCCATCATCAGTCACCTTGTTGACCTAAAAATGACTTAAGGGAATACAGTGTTAGTCTTGTCAAAGCTTTCAATAAGGAGAGGCTCACAGAGTTTAAATCCTTATCTTGAAATGTTTCCTTTGGTAAAGTCTGGAGAATTTTTATCCTATCATAAATCACTAGACTGACATTTTCTTTTGTGTTTTTTAAGTGATCCCCAGGTCTTCTCAGCAGCATTGACTCTACGTTGCTTTTCATAGCCTGGGGCCTCAGCTTTTGAGACTGGCACTCTCCCTTCTGTAAATCAAGGGACTTGTTTTGCATTCTTGGCCCCTGCATCCCAGGCTGACCTGTCTGCAGTGGAGTCAGGGAGGTGCTGGGGAGCAGAGGTGCTGCTCTCTCAGGGGCTGGCTGGGAGCCATGATGCCTCCCGAGGAGTGGCAGCAGAAATGGAATCCCTTATCTGGCCAAACAGACAAAGACTGCAGTGATTTCTTCACCACTATTAGAAAGTTCCATCTTTTTTTCACTGTCATACCTGTCTACTCATAATTTTTCATGGATGAGCTGTCACATCTCAGTAATGACAGCTGCTGCATCTTCCTCTGAGCACCTGCATTAGCCCAGCCTGGTGATCACCATCACCACCAGCCCTGTGAGGAGCTTCACAGGGGTACTGAATCACCTTGGTTGGAAAAGACCTTTAAGATCATCAAGTCCAGCCATTATCTAACTCCATCAGGGCCACTTGCACACCATATCCTTAAGCACCATTTCTAGACAGCCTTTAAACACATCCAGGGATGGTGATTCAACCACC
The DNA here is from genome assembly GCA_013401355.1 of Ceyx cyanopectus. NCBI lineage: Eukaryota > Metazoa > Chordata > Aves > Coraciiformes > Alcedinidae > Ceyx > Ceyx cyanopectus. Next base: position 30,360 of record VYZU01090809.1, on the reverse strand, counting down.
TTCCTGGGCAACCTGTTCCAGTCTTTGATAACCCTTTCTGTAGAGAAGTCTTTCCTGATGTCCAACCTAAACCTCCCCTGGTGCAGCTCATTGATCCAGTCTGCCCAGGTCCCTCTGCAGAGCCTCCTACCCTTGAGCAGATCAACACTCCCACCCAACTTGCTGTCATCTGCAAACTTACTTAGGGTGCTCTCAATCTCCTTGTCAAGATCATTGATAAAGCTGTTGAACAGGAACAGCCACAGCACTGAGCCCTGGGGAACACCAGGCCACCAGCTGTATTTACCTCCCTTCACTAATGTTCTCTGGGCCTGGCTGTCCAGCCAGCATTATACCCAGGATGCTGTGCTGCCTTTCTTGTGCAGTTGTTAGATGAAGAGCAATGAGTTTTACTGCTGGTGATTGGATAATAAAAGGTAAAAACCAGCTTTCAACCTGTCTGCAGGGTAGCAGTGGGGAGGGTCAGGTCTCTGTTTCACTCCAGATTGACTGCTGAGTCATTGCAGGGGAGGTGGCTTTGGAGCTCTTACCTCTTTCCTAGCTGCTCCTCTGCTTGCAGCTTTGTTTCAAGTTAACCCAAAACATTTAAACTTTACCTGAGGTGAATATTTAACAGGAGGATTGTATCAGGTGCCAGTGTATCAGGCTGCAGTAGGTATTGGTCCCTTCATTAAATGGAAAGTTACTCAGTGCTGACTCAAAAGATGCAAGAGAAATAAGAGTGCTGCTTGATCCCAGTGTGTGTGTCTCGGTGAAGGAGTGATCCAGAGAAATGTGATATCCTGTGCTAGTCAGGAGGGCCAGGCAGATGAACGAAACCCATCTCTTCTGCCTTTACTGTGTTGAAGAATACTAGAATAAAAAGCATTACCTGAAGGGTCCAAGAAAAAAAAAAAAAAGAAAAAAAGAATACAGCCTAAAAATAGATTCCCACTGTTTCATTCTTTTGATTGAAGCCCTTGAACAAGTAGAGGAATATAAGACTTCTCCACTGCTGTGGTGGATGGACACTTTCCTCTTTGCAGCTACCAGGCACTAACCTAGTGTAGCTCATATGCAAATGCAGAAAATGTATCTAAAATTACTAATTAAAAAATTAGTAATAAAATTGAGGTGAACTCGAGGTCAAGGAGAAAGAATACAAGCAGCCTAAATGGTGTAATAAACTGGTTTTAACAAGATTTCCAACTCCTGAAACAGAGGGGGAAGGCAGGTATTATGTAGAAGGTTGCCTGCACATTTATGAAGGTGTGTGGCAGCTTTAAGGCACATTTTGAAAGCGAAACTCTGATGTATGTCCCTGAGGAAACATGAAAAATGATATAGAGAGGTAAACCTTAGGCATAATCTGCACTGGAGCTAATTATCAGTGTAGTTATTCTGGCAAATTCTTTGAGTAGAAGAGAACTAGAGATGGGAGAGAAAGGTAATGAGAGCACAGGTGTGGAGTGAGAAGAAAGGAGGAAACTTTTAAAGAGTTTAGGACTTTGCACCTTGGAAAAGAGCCACTTGGAGAACAAAAGAAGGTAATAAAGCTTTATGAAAGCATGACTGGTACAAAAGGTGAGTAAAGAATAACAGTAATTTCTTAGAGTGTAAGGACTGTTGGAACATCCAAAAACAATCACCTGTGAATCAAAGAAAAGGAGGATTTATTTTGTACAGTGTTTTCACAATGTTAGCTGTTGCCAGAGAATGATGTGGAGGCCAAAAGCGCAGAGAAGTCAGTGAGAAAAATAAATGGAAAAGAGGAGGCAATCTTTGTTTGTTGATAAAATGTGCATTTATGATAGTAAATAGAAGAATAACCTTGAGGAAACATGGAAAAATCCTGTAACATTGAGTGATAAAATAGCATTATAAATTCAGTGAAGTAACACCCATGGAGACCAGCCCCCCTGTATCTATATAGTGATGAGCTCTGAAGTGGCTTCCCCATCAGAGATTAAATTTGGGGCTTACAATAGGCAGTTTTATCAAAATATTATCTCAGCGTGTGAAAAAGCAAATTGAAGGGTAGATGGCTGTGGAAAAATAGTAGTGATCAAAGCAGGAAACATAGTGCTGTGTAACTCCCTAGTGCACACAGGTTGTTACTGATGCATGAGTACAGGTCTCATTGCTCTTGAAGACCCAGTGAAAGGTCTGGGAGAGGTCCTGAAAAGATTGACAAGAATAATCAAAGGTGTGAAATGAGTTCCTTGTAAAGAGTGATAAATAGATCAAAAATTTACAATCTTAAAAAGGCTTCTCTGAAGAAGATATGTTGGGAGCCTCTAAAGGCTTAGTAGCATGGAGCATATATTAACCCATTATTCACTGTCTCTTCTGATAAAAGGGCTAAGACCACCAAATGAAAGTAGCAGGTGGCAGGCTCAAAACAAAGTGAGATATTTATGAAGTGGGAGCAAGACCTCCTCCTTTCTCTTTGGCATTGAAGTTTTAATCTGTTGGAACAATTCCCTGGATTTAGGCAGATTTATTCTGCAGTTAACACTTCATCAGAATGCTGTTCACAGGGATTTGAAAGCTTAGCTCTAGAGCTTTATTCAGAAGAGAAATCCTTTCAAATATTGGAGTAGGGATATGGATCTTGACAGGCTGAAACAACTCTTCTGATTGTTTGTCATTGGGCAAAATCTGTGCAACTTCTCACCAAAGTGTTTTGGTGAAAATAGCCTTGAAGCCAAACACAATTTGTACAGATCACAACAGCCTCATCCTGTGGCTGGTGCTTTGGAGTATTAAAACTTCTGTGACAGTGAGAGGTAATGTGTCCTCTATGGCCAACAGTGAGTTGGCCTGGTGGCATATTCTTGACTGTTGTGGTAGGCAGTTCTAGCTTCAGCTACTGCACTGAAATAATATCACAATAAAATACCAACCAGTGACACTAGTGTTATTTTGGGATTGTTCCATGGGATTTAGAAAAGGGTGGACTGAAGGAGAAGATTTTATAATCATGGAAACCGGACATTGTTCCAATGTACAAGTGATATTTATGTGTGATTTATTACTTGGGGTTTGTTGTGTTCACACATACATTGGCAAAATTATTTTCTTTCCATTCCAAGCTGATTCCAAGGACCTTGCTAAACAAACTGCTCAGGTGAATTGTGCTTCTCAGTTGTGTATCAGTTTAACATCTTCTTCTGACTTTGAGAAGGGGTTTTGGTCACAAAAGCTTAAACCCCAAGCACAGATACAGGGTAGTCAGAGAACAGATTGAGAGAAGCCCTGTAGAGAAGGACTTGGGGGTGTTGGTTGATGAGAAGCTCAACACAAGGCAGCAGTGTGCCCAGAAAGCCCTAGCTGTATCCTGGGCTGCATCAAAAGCAGCATGATCAGCAGGCCAAGAGAGGTGATGGGCTCTCAGAAAGAGTTAGTCTTTGTTTTAACCTCCAGAATATGTTACTTTATATTGAATGTTGTTTTTTCTTTTCTTTTGACATGTTGGGATTGAAGTGTGTTCTGTATATAATAGTTAAAGATGTTCTTCATTTTTCTGACTACCAGGGAAGGAGAGAGACACCAAACTAGATTTTATGGGTAAGGCTGCTTTACCAGTTTTTCTGCAGCACAAACATGAGAATAAATAACCTCTTTGTTTGGAAGGAACAGCAGTGTTTCAATGCTCTGGGGAAGAACTTTCTACCTGGGACACAATCTGAAAGAGACTGATGCTTGTCTGATGTGTGTGTGGATGTAGGAGCAGAGGAGTATCTCTGGGTACTATTCCTCTGGTGTTTCCTAGGCTCTTGAACTAAATCAGACCAGATCTTGCACTGCACAGATGCTGTGCATCCTCTTCTTATTCTGGAAAGTATTTCAGAGGTGGATATCAATTTAATTTTAAATTTGTTATTCTGACATATTAACATCTGCCCCGAAAAATCTACTGGGAGATTAATTTTTGCTCCATCTATGCCTTTAATGTGAAGTATCTGACTTGATTCCTTATTCATTATTAAACAGTTTGAGAAAGGGAATTTTTAAATAGTGCTGATGTGGGTCTTTAACAGTTGCTATTTCTGGATTTTTCAGTTTTCATTTTATTCTGGGCTATGGTAGTTTATACATCTGTCTTCCACTTGCAGCAAGGGAAATTCCCATTGGATCAAAGGAAACAATTTTTTTAGTGAGTGGCTTGTAATGATGGAATCTACATCCTTAGAAATTTAAAAATCTGTGAAGTCCTGAGCATCTAGATCCAGCTTTGAAATTACTCCTGCTTGAAGGAGGAGGTTGTGCTAGAGGCAATGGGAATGTTGCGATGTCTGTGCTGTGCCATCTTCACCTGCAGCAGAGGCTATGAACAGATTTCTGAGAAACTTCCTCTTCACACTGCTTCCTCAATAAATTAGCTTTAGACTTTGGTATGGTCATGGAATGGTTTGCTCTTTCCTCTGCTCAAACTGTGTTAATTTTCCTTGTAAAAAAGGAGCACAGCTGAACAAACGTTCAGTGATCTCAGTTTTCCTCTTTTGTAATGCAGTTATCATTGATCTTTCTTACTCATTTGTGTGAACTGCTATTGGGATGGAAGAAAAATATTCAGATCAAATTTCCCAAAGCAATGGAGCTAAAAGAGAAGGGAGTGGCAGTGGCGGATTTTTTCAGAAAGAAAAGGCTTTATGATTTGTTTTGTGTCAGACTGGCTTCATCTACACCGCTGTTAACCCTAGCACAAAGGGGGATGACAGGAATGTGCAGCTTTGAACAGGGTTTGGGATGAAGGGACCCCTCCTTACTGGGACACTGCATGTTTGTGTGGAATTCAGGTGAATGGAGAACACAGCTGCAGTATTCTTTTTCCACTTTTTTTTTCTTCCCTGGTTAGCAGTGATGTCTTGGACAAATAATTGTATTTGTGACAGTACTTCAGAGTCTTTATCACACTCAGATGATGCCCAGAAAGCCAACCACATGCCTGCCCTGTCCCTGCTGATGTCCAAGACTTCTTTTATTTTGTCTATAGTAGTACATAGAGTTTTCCTGGACAACCAATCTGCACCATCAGGTGTGATCATCTTCTATTGCCAGAGCTCTCTTCATATGGCTGCAACTGCCTGCTCTAGAAATTCTCCTGTCTAGAAACACAGGTAGAGCCTCTAGAATACAATTCAAGTCATTGGTAAACTGCCATGTTTTTGCCTCCATCCTTATTGATGTGTTTATACCAGAAGACCCCTTTTCTGACTCTGTGGCATCAGTGAATTCCCACAGAGATATGGCCACCTCACATTCTGTTGATCACGTTTTTTGCTTTCATTTGGTGGCTGCACCACCTGATGAAGAATGATTGGGCTACACAGTTAATAGTGGTATGCACCACATGTTCAGCTGGACTAGGGGATGTGTTTATATCCCACCTCAGAAAACCAGAGCTGCCTTCGGTTGTGGGATTTCTTATGTTGTCCCAACAAGGTACTAGGATCTCTACACTTCTGTCTCCCATGTGCAAATGCAGTATGGGCTGCATGTTGTGTGGGTTACAGGCACAGCCCTGTCTTTAGTGGCTGATGCTGTGGTTTAGGTGTGTCAGGCAGGGCAGTGAGATGCCACCATTCCTGCATACTGAGCACAAGGTTTTTCACCCTGCTGATCCAGTTGTTTCTAGGCAGGCTATGGCTGAAGTACAAGCAATGCACATGGAAGTGGATTTAGACTTTCTCAGCAAAAAGGTCTGAGCCTTCAGGGGCAGCTTTCAATGGGCAAGGCAGGGTGCAGGGTAAAGAGTAAGGTGATTGACTCACTTGCTGTGACCATGGCTGTTTGCCTTCTACAGCTGGAGGTGCTTGGTGGGACACCAAGAACAGCTTCTTCCAGGCTTCACTTTGAGCATATACAAGTCTAAAGAAAGATCTTGAAGCTTTCTTTGGCTAGCATCTCTTGTAAAAAACTGTTTCTAACAATATGTCTTTGTTTCAGAATCACCCTCTGAGGATTGATTGGCTCCACTTACAATACCATGGATGAACTGCAGGATGTTCAGTTGACAGAAATCAAACCACTCCTGAACGATAAGGTAACACTGCCTCTGCTCTCAGAGGTGCACTCTGGCTGTCAAGGAGCCCTGACTCTGCTTACTGCTTGAAGTACCTTAAGTACTGAAAAACGGTGTTTCCCCACTCTGATAACTCACCACCATACATTCCTCCAAAGTCTCAGGGATAGACAGATCACCACAGTTCAGGTAAATTTGGAGTCCTGGCCAGACAGTATATCATGCCTGCACTGAGGATTTACAAAGGCAGGGCAGCAATTGGGCAGGTGATACAATTCCTGACCTGCTGATAGCTATAGAACCTCTACTAAGTTCCCATCTCTTAACATTTGGGTTATATTGCATTTTCTTTTTATTTTTTTTTCTACTTTTGTTTGGGGACCATTGAGTCCTGGCTTTGTTTTGTTGATTTTTGTTTGTTTTCTCAAATCTAAGTCAGCAAAAATTTCTAAGTCTTGCTTTTAAAGCATACAAACATTCTTACATTTGTGTGTAGCTTAAGCCTAACAGCAAGAGCAGGGAAGTAAATATTTTTTTCATCTTAAATTATCCTTTTGTGCACTGACCCCCAAAACATCCCTGTCTCCCTGGATTTTTTAATGAAGAACCATTTCCTTTTCATATCTGCAGAGCCTACCTAGATCTGTGCAGATTCATCCAACCCTGAAACTCTGGAAAAAATTAAAACTCCAGCAGCAATTTAAGGTCTTCACTCTGTCTTGTGTGGTCTGGAGGATAACCATTTGGGCTTTAGGAGAACCCTAGTGCATTCTGCCACTATATGTTGCTCTGAATACCTCAGGCATTGTGGGATGCCCCAACAAGATCTAGAATCTTGCATCTGCAAACCATGTTCATAAATAGTTCTTAAAGTTCTTAAATACTACACGTGTGCTTTTTAGACATAGTTTATGGAACATATGGGTGTGGTGCCATAATGTGCTGTTCTGTACCAGAGTCCAAAAACTATTGAGCTGGTAGTTCACTAAGACTGTTACTGACCAATGCACTCCATGTGTTGGAGGTTGAGCCAGCATAGATTAATGGCCAGAAATAGTACAGTAAAACTCTTAAGGTGCTCATGAACTCTTCAGAGAGAAAGGCTGCTGTAGAGAGAAAAGGAGCTCTGGTGTCTTAAACTCTAAAGCCGATGGGAAATGGAAATGAGTCATGGCTTGTTCACTTGTCTGAACTGTAGTAAATGCCACTGGGGACCACTGAGTCCTGGCTTTGTTTTGGGTTGTTTGGTTTTTTTTCCTCAAATCTAAGTCAGCAAAAAAATTGCAAGTCCAACTTTTAAATAATACAAACACTCTTAGATTTGAGTGTAACTTAAGCCTAACAGCCAGAGCAGGGAAGTATATACATCAGATTATTTAAGTTCACCTCGCTAAAATGCAGTGACTTCATATTGAGAAAGAAAATGAACTTCAAACATTCCTATTTAGTTGAAAGAGAGGAGAGAGAGTACTGCCTGTAACCTGATACGTAAACTTATCCCAGTGATACTTTATTATTCTGGACCAGAGTCCATATTCTGTCAGCCAGAGCTCTTATTAATAGAGTCTCAGTGAAAAGTTACTGAAATGCAACAGCTTAATTCAGGAGATTGGATGGACCAGCTCGTTAAGTCTGGGTTGAGTCATTCCAGATAGCTCTTTGCCTTTGAGCTGCAGCCATCACCCCTTCAGAGGCCTGAATAACTGGCCTTAAGCCTAAACTTTCTCAAGTTAAGACAATAGATTAATGGTCTACAGTCAAATTTCAGTATGTTAAAATCAAGTATCCAGGAGTCAGGGCATGTCAGCATTAATGTTACTTGTGTACCCTGACAATGAGCAGCAAGGTCACAGACCTTCAATTCTTCGCTTTGTGTTGTTTCCTCCCCACTCCCCTGGAGAATCTTGCCCTTCTCTCAGTAAGAATCAGCCTTTATTTAGCATGCACCATTCAAATCCACTACTGGATACCAAAGTTTCTCATTTCTTCATAGACTTTGTTAGTCCCTGTAGCACTGTGTGATTGAGTTGACCTTCTTTGCAATTTGGTAGATGAGAAGGCTTTTCTGTTGACATTTAACAGAGCAGGGAAAGAGGCATAGACAGAGTTGTCAGAAGTCTCAACCTCAGGGTCTCAAAATGAAATAAGAAGGGTCTGCTTTTTATTTTCTTTCCCACTATCCTGAAAATTCAGTGCTTTGTGCCACATCATGTTCAAAACATTGACACAGTTCACCATGGCATTTATTGAAATAGATTTGCAGGTATCTCAACTTAAACATCTCTGAAGAACCTCTGTTGTTGCTATTGTGGCAAAGCTTGGGGGAGGAAAACAGAGTCATTTGTTTACACACAAGAAGAGTTTGGGTGCTCAGCCAGAAGAAACGTTTGGGGTGTTTCTGTTGTGCATATGTGGCCCTAGTTGTAATTTTAGCACTAAGATGCCTGCAACACCTAAGCCAGAGCACTGTCTCAGATATTTGCTCAGCTTTTCAGCAGCTGACAGCACTCGGTGATGGAACCTGCGCTGGTCAGAGACAGTCACAGAGCACATGGACACACAGATTTGGCACTGCAGCTCTTCAAACCTGCCTTGTGCCAAATGTGTGCCCTGCTCCCTGAGCTCACCTGTATGTGTGTGTCACCCTCTGGGGAAAGCCAGCTGTGAAGTGCTGAGCCCAGCTCCCATGGGCTCTGGTTTCAGTAGCTCACAGGTCACCATGTTTTCTGGGGAGTGACGCTGCACAGGGCAGTTACTGCAGAGCAGCTGAATGAACAGCTTGTTTTCTTGCTCTCATTACGTGAGATCCTAGCATAGTCCTTTCAAGACAAAAAACAACCTCATAACCAGCCTGACTGTGAGGATCTGTTCCTGCTTAAATGCTCAACAGCTTAGTTGACAGCACCGGGACAACCCCCAGCAACATTGCTGTGTAGAAATGGGCAGAACTTGTATGGAGTTCTCTTGTGTGAGTCTCAACTTCACTGTTGTCCTCACTGCAGTCAGGCTAGACTGTGCTGAAGTGGAAGCCTCTCAGAGGGAACTTTCATAGTGTTGTTGAAGGTGTTCTGGGGTACTGTGCTGAACTCTTTTTTTTTTTTTTTTCTTTTTTTTCCTGGTTTTTGTTAACAGAATGCAGCTCGCAACTTCCAGGACTTCGACTGTCAGGTAAGACATGTGCTTGGAGACAAGAATCTGTGGATAGATTCCCCATGGCCTATGCTGAGAGACAGAGGTGAAAAAGCTCTGTATATGAATTTTAGCTCCTGTTAAGGTTTAATCAATAAGAACTTGAATATGTCCAGTTGTCAGAAATTGCCCATCACCCTTTCACATGGAGCACACTGTTCAGAGCTCTGTGGTGCAGACTTGGACTGCTCTGCCAAGGCTTCACATCTCATGATGGCTGTTCTCATGAAAAGCAATTTCTTGGAAACACATGATACACTGAAGAGCTGCAGCTCTGTCATGTCTCAGTTGGTTCACTGGCTGGGACAAAGGAGCTTGCATGCTCTGTCTGTGTTGAAAGGAAGTCACCAAGCTTCCCCAGGCCTGGCTTGTGACAAAGGGTCATTTCTGGAGAGGTTATTTGCTTTTGACAGAGTAGTGGGGAGAAGAGGCCGATTGTTCTGTTTGCTATAGAATAATCTTTTTAGAGGAACAGTTGCACCACAGACACCCAAGACAGAGGACACTCTCTTTGTTAGGCAGAGCACAGCACTAAGACTGTGTGGTGCATTCTGTGGAGCACAGGCTCATTTAGGATGCTGCCTTCCCACTCAGCATGTAGAGGAAGCCATTGGGAGAGCTGTAGGAGGCTGCTGTGTCTGTAGAGTTCTGCTTAGCACAAGACAGACTCTTGCTGCAGTATTATACTGGTGGTGTGGCTTGAGGGGAGGTGGGGTAGAGCTGTTGATGTCACATGAGAGCCTTTAGTACAACTCTGTTGATGTAGATGATTCCAGAAGAGCCTTCTGCAAGCCTGTGCAAAACAGAATTATAATAAATATGGTCCTCAGAATATAGTCTCTACTTTTTCCTGTCTCTTAATATCAGACACTGAAGGTACATACCAGCTGGGCAGGCACATGTCACTGCACTGCTTTCGATTCATTGTGAGTTCTAGTATTACCTGAAAGCCTCTAAGTATAAAAATTACTAATCAACACATTGCAACTTTAGTATCTAGTCTTAGAAGCAGAAACAGTGTTAAGTAATGATTTTTTCATTTCAGTAAAGTAGGTAATGGGTTTAAATCAGTTCCCTCCACCATCTTGTCTCTGTCTTTCTGCACCTTCTCCATCTCTCTTAGAGGTACAGAGTGCTTCTGTGTCAGATGGGTGAAAAGAGGAGCAATACTTTTGACTAAGAACATTAGGGGAGTACAGGCACTGCCTACTGAGGCCTGTGTGGCACGATTGGAAAGAATACAAATACAGTTCCTGGGTGTCTGAGTGTATCAGCCTTTGCTGCAGTGCCCTCATGAGCCAGCAAGGCTCTTCCTTTTCCTGTGTCCTGCCTGTCTGTGAGCAGCATGGTGCTGGGAGCTGTAGCAGACTGGGAAGGTAGGAAGGAGTCCCTGTGAATGAGCTGTGCATCACCTCTGCATTTTCTCTCTATGCTTTCCCTCAATAAGCAAAGCTTCTCTGTGCCTTTCTTTAACAAACATCCTAAATATGACTCCATGTGAGCCCCAGAGAAACATGGTGCTGCAGCCGCTGGCTCCCGTGCACTCGGCATGGCCTTGGCTCCCTGGCCACCCCAGCGCCGAGCTGCAGTACAAGCTGCCAGCATCCCCCAGCCAGGGAGAGGGGCTCTCAGGAGCTCTGAGATGGGCAAGGATGTGCTTGTTGCTTCTCTGTGCTTTGATTTAGATCAGCAGAAGCTGGTGGCCATGGCAACAGTTGGGCAGGAGACAAGATGTTCCTTCCGGGAGCCCTCTTGGTAATTCATTTAGATTAATTTTTTTTAGCAAGAAGTTAACAGGGTGTCTCTTGTGAGTGCAAATGTTGTCCCAGCCTCATCTTCCTCCAGTATCTCTCCCTGCAAGGTGTGGTTTTGGGGCACACCTGGCTTGGCCCTCCATCCTACCTGGCAAGTACCCCAAAGGCCTGGATTAAGTCTCTGAAACCTGTCAGAGAGGATGGATGCTGTGTCAGGTCCTTGGATTTTCTGCCTCAGTTGCTAATACCAGGAACAGTACTTAAACTTGGAGGTTGAGCTCCCTGCAGAGCTCTGTCTTGTATACATCCAGCCTCGATGCTTGTTCATCCTGCAGTGCCTCTAGACATCCTTCAGCTGAAAGCTGGAGTTTCAAAGTATTTCCTGCAGTTGGTTCATGCTTATGACTGGGAGGAATGTTTGGTTTAGTCTCAGCTCAGGAGTGTGTCATTAGCACCATTGCTGACTCGGTGGGTTGTGTAGTGCCAGGTACACAGGTTAGATGTGGGTTTCTGTGAAGCTTTGGCATGTGTTACTTTTCAAGGTAACATGTATACTTAAAGCTTGCAAGGTCTTTTTCTTTTTTTTTTTTTTTCCTTTGGAGAAAATGGGTGATGCCATTGTGAATTTCTATATGTGATTGATTTTAGATTTGAATGACGCCAGAATTGGATCTCAGCAGAGTCAGCAGAAAAAGCATCCTCTTGCTTCTGAAATCTGTTACTCTGGGTGAAGGTGGGGTGACAGAGATTTTAGCTGTTCTGATACAGCTGACTCAGGTGTCCTGATTTTCTTAAACTGTTCATCTACAAGCAACTGCAATTAACCTGGCAAATAACAGATTGCCTAAGCTTCAGTTAAAACAACCTATAACCGATTGCAATGGTAAATAAAAATGAGAGCTAGCATGGTGGCTTAGAGATCTTTATCAACTGAATGTAGGTTATTCTCAGAAAGAAAATGTATTAACCTAAATCTGAGACCTACATTTTACTTGAAAGCTACCCTAATGAAATCTAGACTTGGCTGCTTCTAATGTTTGCAGGCAGATGGTGGATTAAATGGTCTGGTTTGCTGATGGACAGATGGTATGGTGACCTACACAGTTGATACAGCGGTGCTTATGCTTTTATTGTTGTCTGCAGACTCTCTTCATCTCTTTGAGAAGCACATACTCTGTGCTAGCACAGATCTCTCCCCTTTTTCCAGGTGATTTGTTTTAAATACCCATGAATATGGGTATTTAAAAATATGCTGGTGTATTAGTAAAACTGCCCAAATAAATAAATCTGCATTATGTTTGTCTGACATAAGCAAGTGTTTGATCAGATCTGTGGTTAGAGCTTCTCCTCTACTTCCTCAGACCAACATGAAGAGAGAGAAGTGTTGTGCATGCAGAAGAGGACACGGGATGTGGAGATGGTTCTGGGATTGCACAGAGTATTTGCAGAAAGCTCATGGGGTTTGGAAGAGGTGGGGTTAAGTAAGTCCAGGACATGCAGAGTTCAGCTGAAACAGAGAAGACATATCCATGGAGGAAAGAAATTAAAACTCCCTGTACAACAGCTTGCTGTGCATTGTTGGAATGAATTGAAAATGTAGAGTTATTCTGTGTTGCCTGTGACCAGAGTAAATCACAGTAAAATGTTTGAAGAGTTACTGACAGGCCTCAGTGAGGATTTTTTTCCCTTTTTTTTTTTTTTTTTTTAGTGAAAGTATAACTCGGCAATAACCACATGTTCTTATTGGTTCAATTTTGGAGAAGTTCTTCCACGAGTACTTTGGTTTGAAGCTTTTTAATCTGCAGTTTTAGAAGCTTGCTTCTCCTTGTGCAACATTTTTGCTGTACGTGTGCTTGTGCAGCAGGAGATGGTATCCTGCTGCTGAGAGGTTATCTAAAGAACCCATCATCTGCATTTGCTGATGCCATGGACTTTGATTCGAAACTCTGGTCGTTTTTAAATCGTTATAGCCAGATTGCTATGCAGTGGCCTTGAATATGTTTTAAAGCATCCTCTGTTTATTGTAATGAAATATCATGAAATGTTAGCACTTTGAGGAAGGGTTTGCTTTCTTTGTATGAATAACAGGAGCTGTTCTCGCCAGCATTGAAATATTTTGTCTAGGGTATTGAGGATCATTGTTCTTCTGATTTGTACAAAGAGTTCTTTTGTTCTCTCCGAGTGCTGGAGTGAAGTTAATTGCAACACAGATGATGTTTTGATCTAGAAAGCAAGTTTTTTACTGCCTGCTAAAGTCGGAGCTGCCCTTAATCTTATTAAAATTAGCATCACCAGTAAAGTATTGGTTTTAACTTCTGTTGACATCACAGCAACAAGTTATAAAACTAGCAGTTATTAAAATGGAATTTTATTTTGTAAATTTTTTTATTAGTCTTATTTCTTGGGAAGCTCTTCCTCCAATTCCTCCTATCACTGGCTTTCTATCTAAAAACTGTAAATCTGCAGTATTGTTCTGTAAAGCCTTTGTTGGCTGGACTCAGGCTGAAACATGATTTTATTTTTAAATGTATGAGCACAGTCCTTCCATGGGTTTATTTAAACACTACTTTGGCTTTCTGTATGCTTATGACAACACTGAGAGCCTGATTATGCAGATGTGGTATTTGAAGTTCCTATGCTTTCTATTTTTGCTCTTGTCAGTTATTTTTAACAGCAAAGCAAAATGTATGCACTTCAGGTTGAGAAAGGGATTTGCCTCCTTCCTGCCTTCAGAAAAACGAATGGTGCCTTTCCACTAACAGTGGCTGATCTGTGTCCATCTACTGGGCAACACCCATTAATGGTGTGTTAGAGCAGCTAATGGGTAATTTCAATACAAGTTATAACTCAAAGCAGTTGGTTCTGGTTCCCGGGGCCCCTGATGGTTTGGAGACACAGAACATGGCCCTACTTTCTTTTTTTTCAGGAGTTTGAAAATGTTCATGGACTGCAGCAAGTCCAAAATATATGTGGCTCATAATGTCAGCAGGTGGATGGGAACATGGCCCGAGGCTTATCTTCCAGGTTACCCTTAGGGGTTAAGATGATCTGAGGTCTCACAGATACACAGGCAAGTCTGAAAATATTTTGTATGTTAGCACATTCAAATATTCCTCGTGGAGGACTCAGGCTTACAAAGGCTGTGGGTCTGCTGGTTGTGGCACATTGCAGGGAATGGGAAAGCACTAGAGGCACCAGCCTGTTCTGTCTGCAGCCTTAGGCAGACAAGAGCTGATTGGCAAGTGGTTTAGTTCACCCTAAATCATCACAGATAGGCAGGTCCAATTTCCTGCATTAGCTGGGGAATGGGGATTGACCCTCAAAGTAGGAGTAAGAAGAGCCATGTATTCCTAAATCCAAACTGGGTGCCTTACTCATGCCATTGGGTGCTTGCCTGCAGTGCAAGAAAGCTCTGGCTCTAACTGCTTCTGATAACACATGGGCAAGGCAGGAGATCACAGAATTGCCACGGCTGGACAAGATCATCACGTCCAACTGTCAACAACCAAAAGAATGGAGATGCTCTATCTCCAGCATGTAGATGTGATCATTAATTGCTAACTGGTCCCAGTATCGTTTGGTTGTAGGATTTGGTGATCTCTGATTTGGGAGCACAAAGCCAGGCTGTCAGCTGTACTCCTGTTGTTGTAGACCACTTGAGTTCAGTTAATTTGACGGCAGAGCCGATCTCTGTTCTCTGTCAGAATCCATGTGTCAGAGGTGACTTGCCATTTCTCTCTAGCTGGAGCAGAGCACTCGAGGGCGTTACAGGGACCCACTGGCGCTGTCCTTCATCATCAGGTGCTTTTGGGCAGGAACACACAACAGCTTGAAAGTATATATAGCAGTAGGTTGGTGGTAGCCCAGCAGCACCTTGGTCTCCTGATGCTTTTGTGTTTCTGTAACCTGATTATGTTCCTCTTTATTCTACTGCTCTTGATTTTCACCCAGCATTTCTGTAATTTAACACTTAATCCAATTACACAAAGTACTAGAAACCATCTCCTGCTTACATAGATCATATTGTGCTTTCTATTAATAAATTTCTGCTTTGTATAGAAATTAATAATTTAGTTCAAGATGTTGCTTTAACTCTGATTTAGGCTTGCTTCCCACGCAGCCGTCTCCTTTCAGCTCTACTGTTTCCAAAATAATTCTGCTCTGAGAGGAGGTGGTAAGCACTTACCTACCAACTGCTCTAAGGTTGGTGGTACTGGGATGCTGCGAGTTACCGAATGGAGATGTTTTACAGTCTTACAATATTATATTTTTTTTCTTAGCTTATAGACATAGTCTGTGTTGTTGTTTTAGTTGTAGAAATTCAAGGGCAGCTGTTGCAAAGAGCAAGACAGTGGAATCACAAGTTTAATCTCTCCATGGTTAATAGCAGTAATAGGTTGCCAGAGGAGCATGCTACAATTATTTTCCACCTTTACCAAGACTGGCAGAGATGACGAAGTAGGTAAAAGCTGGAGCTGCAGTATCACTGGAAAAGAGGAAAACATGACCTGAGCAATCCTCCACCTCACAGCAAAGTAGCACTGGCAGTTCTCTTTGCCTTAGGTGACTAGGACCTGAGTGTCCTTAAGCTGAAAGGTTTTCTGAGGTGTTTCTAGCCCTCAACTAGTACAGACATTCATCAAGCTCGAGCAGAATATAAGCAACATATATTAATATAAACAGACACTTTCCTTCTCTGTGTTCTGCCAATTTGAATATTAAGAAAACTGAAGGAATTTCACAGATGTGTTCTTTATTATAAGACTCCCAAATTAAATCAGTTCTCAGTTTTTGCCAGAGGATTAATTTTGAACTTTAGGCAGCTTCACATTGGGCATAAAACTCATCCAGTGATGCCAAAAAAGAAGTTTAATAAATTAGTTGTGAAAAGCACTGGTAATGTGACTTCTTATCATTAATTATTCCCACTGTGAAACACATTGTTCACTTCAGGCTTTAATAACTTTTAACACATAAGGTCTGGCTCACACTTTGAGCTGAAGCTGAGGGAGCATGGCTATAATTTGAACGGGTACCTCTGTTTGCTACCTGAGAGTCTCTGGAGCTCCAGGCACTGCCACCTCTGGAGCTGCTATTGGATGCCTCATTCCTTCCCTCAGAAATGTTTTCTTATTAATATGGGAAATTTTCAGTGGCACTGATGTTGTTTACCCTTCTGTCCAAAAGCAGAGAGGATAGTCAAGAGATGGTTCCTCCCATTTGAACCTTTTTCCACCTGGGTATGCATGATTCTATCCTAATCAGTCCTGCAGTAACTGCGGTAGTCTTGGGAGTCACTGTTTGGTGTGTGTTTTCCTTCTCAGTATAAGAGTCATCCAAAGATGTTAAGGATAAATAGGATAATGTTCCAGTCCAGTCAGACCTTCTTCATATCTCTAGAAAGGAACACCTCCCAGCAGTTCCTGCTTGTGTTTGATCTCAAATGTTTTAAAGCTGCTGTTGGGTTGTCTTACACCTTCTGGTGTCTGTGGCTTGCACACATTTCATTTTCTAAGGTGTAGGGCTCTGAGTAAGAGCAGTGATTCTCAGGAGCTGGAACCATAAAGCACAAGGTAAAAATCAGGGCTTTCAGAGATGGTCAGTAGCATTGGTGGCCTTCCTCTGGCTATTGTCTGTTCTCCACCCCAACCTCTACCTGAAAGTAGAGAACAACCATCCTACATAAAAGGGCAAGCTCAGGGCTGATGAGAACCCAGAGGCAAGAGATGAGTGAAAATGTCAGCTCAGGACTGGTGGCTTTCAACACAGCAAATCAATTTTTGTTTATCAGGAACAAAGAACAAAGCAACCTCATTGTGCTTACCCTGTAAATCCAGAGCATGCCCACATCTGTTTGACGTACTGCCCAGCCCCCTTGTCTCAGAAAGAACAGAACATGATGGGGCAGGTTTGGAGAACAACAGTATGGTCAGAAAAAAGCTGCTGTACCAGGATTGGGCAGAGCACATCAATCCAGAAGGGGACATGTGAAGGGGAATCATATCACTGCGATTGGTTATGGAAGTGGGATCAGTTGTTCTTCATCTTCCAAACCAAGGACTGGGGGTTGTCAGGCAAAACCAGTAGATACAAGCTGGGGAATTAAGTGGTTCTTCACCCTGCTCATTGTTAAGCTTTGGCTTTTCTAGTCACAGGCTGAGGCAGATGCCAAAGGCACAGGTAGCAGGGGGTGACTGTGCAGTCCTTGGAAGAGCAAGTCCAGCTGAAGACTATACTTCCAGCTCAGGAGGTATAGTCTTTTGACCTATAAATTGTTGGAGGTTGGAAAAAATAAGGGAAGCTGTTAGAAGATGCACTGTTATGCAGCTGTATGCAGATGCACAGAAGATGCAGTTGTTAGAAGTTTGAGGTAGTACTGCTACCTGCTTGCTCCATTTTTTTCTACAAACACATGCTCCTAAAGTCAGACTGGGAGGCTGGCTGGATTTTTGGTTTGACCAGCTACAACTGGTGTCCTCATCTCCTCTGTCATTGCTCTTCTTGCCCATGCCCTGAGGAAGTTGCTAGTTTTGAAGCGATGGTTCCCAGCTTCTGTGAGCTGGTCGATAGTAGCTGCCGGCCGGGGTTAGCACCACTCCATCTCACACGCTGCCGACTGGCTCTGTGGCACAGGCTTTGTGCCTGTGGCCAGGAGAGCAAGCTGCCTCTATTGCTGCTTTCCCATTTACAGCAGGTTAGCTGCAGCAGTTGATTTTTTACCCACTGTACAAATGAGGGCAGAAGATAAAATCCCTTCAGAGAAAACTCTGATAAATTTTCCAGCCCCTAAGTGAAAGTTGAATTTTATCAAGCTTTTCAAAAATAAAAGTGCAGATTGTCACCTTCTCTCATCCATCTCCCTTACTTTGCAGACAGTACTTTTGTTAAATATGTCCATCTTCTGAGCATGTCTTTTCCATCTGCCTTCTCCTATCACTGCTTCCAGGCACTGTGGGCCAGCTCAGTGGTCAGACCATAGTGGGAGTTAGCTGCAAGGTGACAGCCCTTGAACCTCTCTGTTCAAGGTACACTGCAGCTACATGTCAATGTAAAACATGACCTGAACAGAGACCAGAAACATAGAATCATGGGATCACAGAATGGTAGGGATTTGAAGAGACCTCTGGAGATCATTGAGTCCAGCCCCACTGCCAGAGCAGGGTCACGCAGAGCAGGCCACAAAGGAACAGGTCCAGGATGGTCTTAAGTCTCCAGAGAAGGAGACTCCAGAGCATCTCTGGGCAGCCTTTGTCACTTTCACAGTGAAGAAAATTTCCCTCGTGTTGAGGTGGAGCTTCCTGTGCTTCACTGCAACCATCACCTCTCATCCTATCATAGTGCACCACTGACAAGAGACTGGCCCTTCTCCTTGACATCCACCCTGCAGATATTTGGAAACATTCATAAGATCCCCTTCTCAGTCTTCTCTTTTCCAGGCTAAACAGAGCTTTAACAGAGCATGAAATATCAGAGAAGTAAAGATGACAAGTGCCTGATACTTTCCAACACTATATTTCTACTGGAGGAAGGGGCAAGTAGCAGGAGATAATGTTAAGAACTGCAGGTGGGTGGTGGATATGGAGGTGGGCAATGTGACCCAGCTGGGACAGCTCACTGGGTGCACATCTACAAGAAGGACACTGAGGAAGCATGTTTGGCAAAGGCAGAGGGTACAGCTTGTGCAGCTGCTGCTTTCTCAGAGTACCCTGGTACCCCTTGTAACTGGGTTATCTGCTTCATGTTTGGAAGAGTAATAAACCAGTAATTATATCATAACTTGGGTTTGGCCATTTCCAGGTAGCAGTTGTAAGTCTAGAGACTGTTGTTACCATCTTAAGCATGAAACCTAAGCTCTGTATTGAGCATCTGTCTCACACTGTCCTTTGCCTTTGATATGTGAGAAGGTGCTGTTTGGAGAAAAGCAGGTGACAGGGAAGTCATGTGCACTGTAATTGTGTGACGTCTGAAAATGACTTTTGCAATCACAGGTCAAGATAAAAGCCCTAAAGCCACAGGACAAAGTTTCAGAGAAAATAAAATTCACTGGTATAACAGACATAGAATTACTTCCAAGGAAACTAGGGATAAAACTCAGTCTTAACTCTCCAGGTAATTTGAAAAGGAGATCAGCACAATGTTGCAATGTGTAGCTAAAAAAGTTTACTTGGAAACCTTTATCTTGACTGTAGTGTCTACTGTTTGCTTTGTACACCTTGGAAGAAGCTGTAAAAAAGTAAAAGACTACCCAGAGGAAGCAGAAGATGGAAGCTTCTTCCCAGGAGGGGGGCATTTCCACCTTGCCTAGGAACTATCAAGACATAAAAGAAATAATCACTCCCAGTCTAAGGCTTTGTCACTGTACAGTGCAGAGTAAGAAGTTTGTAGATTTTAAGGTCAACACAAGGAAGAACTTTTTCTCAATAAGGGTGCCAGAGCTCTGGAACGGGCTGCCCAGGGAGGTTGTGGAGTCTCCATCTCTGGAGACACTTAAGACCTGCCTGGATCTGTTCCTGGGTGACTTGGTCTAGGTGATCCTGCTCACGCAGGGGCGTTGGACTAGATGATCTTCTAGGTCCCTTCCAACCCCTAATATCTGTGAATCTGTGAATTTTTTAAAGTGCTGCCTGCTGAGATTTGTTCAATGTGGGATTTCTCAAGTTGCTTCCGTCTTCAGTGGATGTTCACTGCATTTGAATCACTAATGCGATTGAAGGAGTAGCAAAGTGAGTCCCCCATACTGGTGCCTGGTGGTGACATGAAAACCCTCTGCTCAGCAAACGGTCTGGTGTTTCCAAATGGCAGTTTCCACAGTCTGCAAAGTCAAAGTAAGGGGGAGAGCAAGTCTCAAGGAGACTTTTCCTTTCCTACTAGAGAGCAAAGACTCAAGCTCAATTTTGGAAAACAAAAAAGTAGGGTGTTGCATTGTGAAGCACATTGAGGTGCTTTAACAAAAACTCTCAAGAGAGGTGGGTGTTTCTGTCTCTAGTACCTTGTCCCATATTTCACATAGTGGAAGCAAGTGTGGCCTTAGCAGTAGGCTTGAATATAATTCCAGAAAAGACTATTGCTGACTATTTTTAGTATCATCATCTCTTTTTTGATTTCTTTGCTTTTCTCACAGTTGGCTCAGTTTGAGTTTTATGCTTCTGTTTGATTGCTGACCTTTTGCTGCTGCTTATAAATCCTCCCTAGTCTTTTGGAGGTGCAATTTCCTGAGACATGAGTCAGTTGAACTGGTCTTGTGCTCAGGGCAGGATTCTTTCTTCTACTACCCCATGCACTTCCCTTGGGCTCTGAGCCCAAACCAGACCTCTCTGTGAGCTTCTTAATTCACTGACTTGGCAGAAATCTAACAAAGTAAGATTAAAAAAATAAAATAAAATACAGTTGGATAGTTTCCTGCCAGATCAGTGATTTAAAGCTGCCTGTGGAAGAGCCTAACAACTGCTAGAGCTGGCAGAGACCTGCTTTTAGTAGCAGTCAACCACTCAGCTAGCTCAGACACACAGGGCAGTGCAGTCAGGGGTGCAAGCTCCAGAAGTGACCCCTTTTGTTAAAGGACTCATTAGCACCCGCAGGCATGGGGAGCACTGAAATGAGGGCCACTGCTCCAGCTGCACAACATGTCCTGCTGGACTGCAAACCGGGACTTGGCCCAGTTTAGCAGAGCAGCCCAGATTGCCAAGAAGGTGGGCAAGGGGTAGAGCCTGGTGGGTACCTGGAGGCTCGTGAGATGGAGGCTGCACACTAGGCTTCCTTGTGCACCCTTGCTGCAAGGGTAGGAGGTCCTGCATGGACCCAGGCTCGCTCTGCACATCCAGACTAGGCATTTCCTACCTGCAGAAGATGCCTTGGCTCACAGCCCAGGAGCAGGGAGGCAGGTGGGTCAGGCTGGAGAACCTCACCTGCCTTGTTCTCTTGCCTACCTCTAGCACAGCAGGTCACTTGTAAGTACTCCAGCTTCTCCACCTGCACAGCACAGCCACTCTCCGAGGATGAGGACCATCAGAGGTGTCCTTCTGTCCTTCAGAGCCAACCTGGAGATTTTAGGCTACCTTGGGTGGTCTGGCTGTGGCAACTTGCTCCTATAACCATTGTGGAGGAAGGGGAGAGGCTTTGGAGCCCCCCAAAAAGGACTACACCTGGAGTGGGGGGAGGAGAATCTTTCACTAAAAGAACTAAATCAGTCTGGCCTACAGTCAGCCCTTGGGAGTGCCCAGAAAGGAGGGGTGAGGTGAATTTCTGACATGGTGCAAGCCAGGCACTCTCACCTGTCCTGTATTTGGTCTCAGGCCTTTCAGGTTATTGGAAATTACTGCCTAAAAAAAAAAACAATTCATTTTTTGTAAAGAATCTATTTGAGGTTGTCATGTCCTGTTTTCAGACTGAACCACAAGGCTATTCTCTAAGCACATTTTTTTTTTTATTATCAAGAAAGTAATTGGTGCTTTTTATTGTGTCTGTAAGTCAGTGTGTGTCTCCTTTGATTTCTGTAGACGAGAGAAAGAATTTAGAGGTGATGTTGTGTACCCAGCCTTACTGCCATCACTGAAGCTTTTCCACAGTGTCCCTAGTTATGCCAGGGCAGTGTTTGTCTAAATGTGTTTGCAGCTACTTTAGTTAAACTCGGACTTTGTGAACACTTCAGTGTTTGTCATAAGGTTGTGGCTTGTGTTCCTGCATTGGACAAGTACTGGATAGGTACCCAGAGACCTTGTGGTTCCATGTATCTATGCCAGCTGCTGGAGGAGCCCAGAGTGCTTTACTGTCACATTACCAAACCAGGTAAGAGGGAAAAAGAGAGCGAAGGCCCAGTGCTCAGCCAGCCCTGGGGTGACAGGCCAGCTAACCTTAGTGCAGCACTGTGGGCTGATGGGCCCTTGGCCAGATGGCCATGTTGAGGCTGCAGTGGACAGGCAGCCTGGGAAGACATGTACCTGTAGATCTGTAGCTTTCATTTTTAATGGTGTTGAAAGGAATAGCTCCCACCTGCTTCCTTGTGGATGGGTACAACCTCCCAGGCACCCAGTGACTGGGTCTGCTGAGCTTGGGTCTCTCTGCTGTCTCCCTTGTCTGCCCACTCTGTGTTGTCATGCTGGTTCCAAAACACTCTGGTACAGAGATGGGGCTGCTGCCAGCCTCTCAGACATGGTTGTGTCCCTTCACATCAGCTTGCCCATGGACAGGACATTCCCAGGATTGTGGGTTGGAGACACACTGAAGAGAGACTTGTGGGCTCGTGGGTTGGAGGTAGAGGGATGCCAGCTGGGGAGCAAGGGCTGTGGAGGTGGAGCCACGTTCGTGATGCCAAGAACCCCTAGAGACAGATGGACACATGATATGTGGCTTCTGCTGCAGTGCAGCAACATCACTGAAGGCCACTGAAATGTGATTATGGTCATGGGAAGGCACAGCCTCAGAGTCTTCACACATATTTACAAAAGAAACCTACTTTTGGCAGTGCTTGTTGAGAGATTTGACAGGGTTGAAGGTTGCAAGAGCTGTACTGAGCCAGCTCTGTGGATAGGAGAGCAAAGTTAAAGTGTGGATGAGTCCTTGCTGCTGGCACTCAGTTGGGGTTCCCTCTAGAGCAGACAGCACACCTAACACTGAGGCTCCTTCTTTTCTCTCTGCAGGAACATGACATTGAGACAGCTTTTGGAGTGGTCCATGTCACCATGAGGGGCACACCCAAGGGGAACAGACCTGTCATCCTCACATACCATGACATCGGCCTCAACCGTAAGCCTCTGCATTCCCAGGACCCTGAAGAAGTGGTTGTTTGTGGTATTTGATTTTGAGTGTGTGACTGGCCTGTAGCTGAGACAAGTCATTACATAGTAAAAAGATAATTGTCTGCAAGAGAGAGAGCATGTGGCACAATCCTGTCTGTTCCACCAGCCCTTGAAAGGTAGTGCTAAAGTGGAAACATGGAAATAGATCTACCCACCACACAATAGTGCTCTAGCTGACTTGTTGCACTGTGTGATAGAGCTGCCACAAGACATCTGTTCCCTGGATGCTGGACAGGTGGGCAACTCCCTTATACAAAGCTGCAGAAGTAGTATAATGTTTCTAGTGGGCTCAGTTGCTCTTTCCACCTGTCTTCCCAGCCAGCTTGTACTGTCAGGTTTCCACAGGTGCTCTTCAGTGTGTACTGTAAGCACCCAGCTGCTGCAAGGCCCCGTTCTCCTCTGTATATATGCTGGGGTGTCATTGTCTGCTTGCCCTCCAGTCCTGGCAGTTCCTTTGCCAGGGCTCTGTTGCTCTGCAGCTGTGGGGCACAGCAGCACCCAGCACCCCAAGAACTCAGCAGGGGAGCTCAGGCAGATGTGTGCTGCAGTGTTCAGAGCATCAGTGGCAATAAAATGTCAGGAAATGTCTCATTTCTTTTTTTTTTTTTTTCTTTTTGTTGTAGACAAATCCTGTTTTAATGCATTCTTTAACTTTGAAGACATGCAAGAGATCACTCAGCATTTTGCTGTGTGTCACGTGGATGCACCAGGCCAGCAGGAAGGAGCACCCCCATTCCCATCTGGGTAAGAGCTCTGCAGAGACTCTTGAAGTTCCAGATGTGGTCTGGACTAAGGTAGCACTCAGTTTAAGCCAGGTGGGATGGCCAGGTTGCATGTAGTGGGAAGGCAGCTCTTGGGAGCAGAAGAAATGTGAATTTGGGGAACTCTACTGTTACTGAAGCATGGATTAAAGCCCTCACCAGTGGTGACTGCTGGTACCAGCTTTCTGATGTGCATGAGCCCAGCACACTGCAGTCTAGCTGGTGTTCCTTGCTTTAGCTGTCCATCGTCCCACAGAAGTCTGACTGCACAAAAAACCAAAGCTCTGTGTTAGTCTTGCTCAGAAGGATGGGCTCTGTGCAGCTGTCTGGAATGTAGTGTCATTGCAAAATAATCATCTATGCACACACCTGTCAGATGTCCCTTGTCTCACCTGCCTTGGGTAGAACTGGAAGGTAGCTTCTGTTCAGCTCTATTTGGAGGGGCTTTGATTTCAGTCTCTCTTGCTTTTCAGGTACCAGTATCCCACTATGGATGAACTGGCTGAAATGCTGCCTGCTGTTCTGACGCACCTGAAGTAAGTCTTTGAAAGGAAATAGCACCCTAATAGCCAGCCCTTCCAGCACCTACCTCTGTCTCTGCCTTCAGAGCTGCCCCTTCAAGCTTGAGCATCTCCTCACTTGTGTAACCGCATCTAGTTTTTATGCTGGGAACACTGTTTGCCACAGGAGGCATTTTATGGCTGCTGCATCATTGCTGAATCATTTTGACAGTGAACCATAAGTGAACAGCTGGGTACAGAGAGGGGAAAGGCTTTTCCTCTAGGGATGCTTCAACTGGGAGCCCGTTAACCTTGCTGATTGTGAAATGCCTGTATTTCAGCCTGAAAAGCTTCATTGGGATTGGACTAGGAGCTGGTGCTTATGTCCTCAGCAGGTGTGCAGTAAGTATCTCTTAATTTCCTTGTGACTTATGTGAGCTGTGGTCCTCCACCAATCAAACAGACCGTTTGTGTGGCACAGCAAAGTAGCAGTCAGTAATTACAGTAGGCCTGCAGGGAGCCGTGTAAGAGCTACTTTGCATCCAGATGGTTAAATTGAAGAAGCCAAAGTTAGTCTGAAGCTATGCCAGACGTGGAAAGATTGCAGTGTGATGGCTTTAAGTTAGCAGAGCCCATCCTGGCTTCTAGGAATATCCAGCCTCATGTCTTCACAAAGACTGGCTGCATTTCAGGTTGCTGTTTCCAGTGTTTGTTATACCAAGCAATTGATTTGGTGCTATGCTGTTAATCAGCACTGGTGAGGAATGTACATTTTCACAGAAGTAGAAAACTTCAGTGAAGTGTCATCAGCAACTGAATCGAGTAAGTTCCCTCTGGGAGCCAGCTTTAGGCCAGGCTCTGAAAAGGCTACAGGCTGCCCAGCACAGAAGAAGCTCCCCATTTAGTCTCCATTTTACTCTGTCTTCCTTTTGCAAGAAACTTTCCAGCTGTCCCACCTGCCATTGGCCAGTGTGTGGCCTGAATCATCCTTCTGAGTGTACCTGTGCTCTCTCCCCACAGCTCAGTCACCCCGACCTGGTGGAGGGACTTGTTCTTATTAATGTTGATCCATGTGCGAAGGGCTGGATTGACTGGGCAGCATCCAAGGTGAGATTCTCCCTCCCCTGCACATCTCCTCTCCACAGTGCTTAATCAACACTGTATAGAGTAAGAAGGAAAAGGACAGAGCACAGTTTATAAAGCAAAAACTGTACGGTCTCATTTCTACCCCTGCTGCACTCTCAGTCTGGGTGTAGTACAGGCTCCAGCAGAGGAGCAGGGTTGGGTGTGATCATATGTGAATGCGAAATCCTCATGAATAGCTTGGAGATGAGTAGCTGTTGAGTGCTCAGCTTTCCTCTGATTTAGTACTTACACTTGCAGGCTTCATTTGGATGAGGTTAAATGGATCTTTTAACTATTCTGTGATTTTGGCCCCTTGCAGTTATCTAGAGTTCCAGGTTTCTGGAGAGCTGCGTATTTGTGTGTGCATAGGCTTCTTTGGAGCCTTGTATGCCCATCCCAAGCTTCAGGCATTTATTTCTTATATGGCTTTTTATTTTCTTTACTCTGAGCACCTGCTTTGAAATTTGTAATGAAACTGAATTTCCCAGTTACTCTCCCTCCTCCTCATTCATGGTCACTCTTCAGTTTTCAGGCTGGACAACCAACATAGTGGATATTGTCTTGGCACATCATTTTGGCCATGTAAGTACCCAGCGGGTGTTAGTGTTGCTCATATAGCTGTACACAGAGCTATAGCTTCTGTATGTACCTGCTCTCATATACTCTGGTCCATCAAATAAGGGTGGCCTCAGATAGTACTGTCTTCTCTGTGTGTCAAGGACTTTCCACCCTGTGGGGACTATGCACATCCTTGTGCTTACCCTAACTGTCTCTGGACATGCTAGGGAAGAAGTTTCCCACACACTAATGTTAGAACTCCTTGTCATTGTGGTGCCCGGGCAGCTGTCTGCAGAAACAAGTGGCAGCTGGTTCTGTGTTGCCAGCTTGGAAACATCTGGGCTGTGGGTAGAGCAGAGGTATGCTGGGAGTTAACAATGGGATATTGTATGTGTCCAGATGTTGAACAGGTGCATTCTGCTCTTTGTCATTCTCTTCAGTTTCAGCAGAGGCAAACCAGCCCCTCCTGAAAACTTTGGATACAGCAATGCCTTCTGTTTGGGATTTGCTGATCCCACCCAGCAAGCTTACTGGGCAACAGAAAAGGCCTGTGCCTCACACATGCTATAGATGACATGCAGAGATCAGTCCCTGACCTGAAGCGCTTCTGCAACAACACACAGCAGCACTGGAAGGAGTCATGTAGTATCCTCCTGCTTAGAGCATGTGCTGTTCTCTCCCCACTTTCAGACCCCTTCATTATATGCAGTGCTTCGTTACATCATCTTCTCTCTGTGTCCCCTTGTAGCTCCCATTGGAATGCAGTTTATTCATATAACTTGGTGTTGGGATTACATTTTCCTTGCCTTAGGGCTTACCTAAAGCTTTGTTTCTTGAACATTAAACATAAGCAGAAGACCTTCCTAAGCCAGAGCTATTTCTATCTGTATAAGCACTGAAGTTCGGGAGCTAATTAAGTGCATCTCAAGGCATGGTTGTCCTGCAGCAGCATGTGCTGCTACTGGGAGAAGTGCAGTCACATCACCAAAATATGTCACCTAACAGCCGTGTCACAGAAGCACTTCATGTAGCCAAGGTACTAAAGCAGTCCTGAGTCACTGCCCTCTGCGTTCACAGGAGAGCTGTGTGTGTGGAGCCAATTTAGTACTTCAGTATTTTTATGAGTATCATTTCTTTACTCCTGACAAAGATGATGTTCCCTTGTTTTTCATTTCTGCTTTTGTACAGGAGGAACTGCAGGCAAATCTAGATTTGATCCAAACGTACAGGCTTCATATTGCACAGGACATTAACCAAGATAACCTCCAGCTGTTCCTTACCTCATACAACAGGTACAGGATACATTTTTGCCTGGGAGATTGCTCTCATAGCTTCCCTGATCGTGAGATTTGCTGCCATATGTATGATTCTGTTGGATATTGCATCATATGAACCTTCGTCCAAAGTCTAGTCTTCAGCCATTGTCTTCCCACAAGCTCAGCCTCATGCCTGGGTGACCCTTTCACTCCTCAGTAGGTCATCTCTCTAGACACCTAGCAAGCTTGCCACAAAAGCTGTGACTGCTGCGGCTCCTGCTCATGGGCTGACATGGGGAGTGATAAACTGTTGTCTGGGTGCTGGAGCCAGCACTCCTGGTTGGATTTTGTGTGCTCCCACAATAACCAGCTTCCTCTGTTGATTTGATGGAGAATTGTTCTGTTTTGTCTTTCAGTCGTAGAGACCTGGAAATTGAGAGGCCAGTTCTTGGCATCAATGAAAATACTGCAAAAACACTAAAGTAAGTTGCTCTGAATCAGCCTGTCTCACCATGCAGTCCCTTCTGCAGAAAAGCTCTCGCTGTTTCTCAACAAGAATTCCACAAGGCCAAGCACCTGGAAAACTGTTTAAGACAGTGCCAGGCTGTGTGCAGTGCTCTCAGCTAGGATGGGGCAGAGGAGAGGTGTCTGAAAGCCCTTTCATCAAGAACATCCTGAAATCCTCTGGAAAGCAGGGTCAGAGAAACAGGTGTATCCACCCAGCAGTTGCAGTACTTACTGAGCTGTTAGTTCGGTTGCTTTGCATGAAAAATTAGGAAGACAGGCTTTTGTTTGTTGCCACTGATCAATCACCTTCCCTGCCTCGGTGAAAAAAGTTACCTGCACAGTTCTCTCAGAGATGGCTGTGGGTTCTGAATGCAGAGAATGTTCTTCCTCCTTGGCAGAGACTCATCTGTGCAGGACAGCTGAGAAGGAACAGACAAATCAGTGCAGGGAACATGTATTCCCTGTGCATTCCCTGCACCTCCTTAGAAATGGTACTTCACTGGCTCTGAGGTCTGTGCCTCACGGCCTCTCTAGTCTTTTTTGTCATGTAGCCTACACACCAGTGTCACCTTTAGCCTCCCCTTTCTTAGCCTGATCTGCAAATGAATAGTGTAAATTCACAGCCACTTTGTCAGTGACCTCCTGTGCATGTATACACACTGCTCATCATCCTCCTACAACTACAGTATGTATGAAACTGGATATGAATGCACAGCCTCACCAACAGAGGCTTTGATAATGTGACATTTTTCAGTAAAATCTTCAGCATGATTAGTGTTTCTTTCTAAAATCCAGACCAGAACCTCAGAGCTAGCCTAAGAAGTACTAAACTCGGTTTCATGTGGTTATTCTTAAAGTCCTCACAGACACTCATTTCAAGGAACACACTCCCTTTTGTAGCCTGGAATTATGTTTCTTCCAGCCCTAGGCACATCTTTTTAACATGTGTGCAGCAGTAGTATCAGTGGGTGTGCATGGAGGGGACAGTATGGAGGGGTGTGCAAGCCCCAGGGGATGTTTTGGTGCAACAAAATGCCACAGTGTGGTGGCAGGGAGGGATTTTACTGAGCGTTGTTAGCCTTTCATGAGACTGTTGGTTCACGTTGCTCCACCTTCTCAGAAATCCCTCAGATGCACTGTGATTAACATTTCTCTTTGGGGTTTGGACCAGGTGCCCTGTTTTGCTGGTGGTTGGTGACAACTCCCCATCCGTGGAAGCAGTGGTATGTACATGTGTACTCCTTCCTTTCATGGCATTAGCCCCACAGATCACTTGCTGACCTGCCTCACCCAGCAGTGCTCTCACCTCACCCACAGCTCTCATGGAAAGTGGCTCTTTGTCCCAAGCTCTTTCTAGTCCCCAAGCCTGTCAGCTGGGGGAGACTGGTGGGAGAGCCAGGGCTCAAGAGAACTAATGTACCTGCAGGGCAGCTCTAAGGTGAGCATGGCAGGATCCAAATAAGAGTCCTTGTGCCCAAGCATCTTGCTTGACAAGCAATGCAGAGGACTCCTTTTGGGAACTTGGGTCTTTCCCTGAGCTCTGCCAGGGAAACTGCTGCCTGGAGTTCAGTTCAAGTCATGAGTTATTGTTGTCTTGCTGTGCTACTGAGGTAACCTGAGGTTTAAAAATAAGCAGTGTGTCTCCAGTTCCTGTGGTTGGGAGTCACACAGAGCTCTGTGAAAGCACTGCATCATAGGGAAGGCAAAACTTAGAAGCATCTCCTTCCTGTTGTTCTGTGCAGACAACTCTAACCCACTTCCCTTCCAGCACAGTTATAAACGGGGCATGGTACAATGCAGTGTGGTTGTGGTAGATGTTGTTCCTCCCCTTCAGCAAGTGATTGTGGGGACACAAGGGGTCTGTCATCTTAAGAACAGCCATCTTAAGAAACTGTGAAAGAGTGTAGTAGTCTCCTAAAGCAGTCTCTTGGCCCTAGGAGCTGTGCATGGGGAGCTGCTGCAGGGTGTTTTCTGGTTATGGTCTTCATCAGTCTGCTTGGTCTGGAAGTCTGAGACATTCTGTAAATTTAGACTTTATCAAGATACTGTCCCTGAAGATTCTCACTGCTTTCCAGCCACAGATGTGGGACAGGATAGGGTGTTCTGGATTTTGCCTGGCCTATCTGGCTGCCCAGGTTTGAAGCCCATGATAATTTCCCTGCTGGGATTGCTTTTCCTATAAGGCTCAACGTGCTCCCTGTTGACAGCAGCCTCACAGAAGAGAGGTGGCCATGGCCTCCTTGGCTGGCCAGGGAATTTAGTGATCTCCCTCCATGTTGCACAGCACAGAAGTCGCCTTCCCTCCCAGGCTGGCTGTCAGAGCCCAGAAGGTGTTTCAGGGTTTCACGGCGCATCTCCAAAACAAGGGGATGATTTCTCTTGAAGTCACAGCCTCATCTCAGAATGGTGACATTCTGTCACCAAAGGGTCCCCTTGAAACACTTGCCTTTCCTTACTGCATCTTTAATTCACTGTTCTCTGCCTTCATACTCTCTGCTTTCTTGTTGAGTCCTTCACAGTCCCCAAGAAGCTGCCATTGCTGAAGGCAGCCATACCCTCTGGTAAAGCTGCCTCACATTTTACACCTGACTCTTCTAGTTTTCTGCTTATCATGTCCCTCTTTCCTCCATTTGCTTTAGGTTGAATGCAATTCACGTCTTGACCCAACCAAAACTACCCTTCTGAAGGTGAGTCCCACTCCAGAATCATTCCTGCCTGCACAAAGACATTCTTTTTTTCCGAGGCCATCTCCACATAGATTTTTGCCTTCCATACATTTGGCTTTAAGAAGTTTGTGGATAGTCATTCAGGGCTGTGTTCTCTCCTACATGGAGCCAGACTGGGGAAAGAAGAGTTTGTCAGGGAATACCTGAATCCCTGCTTTATGGCCACTTCTCTGTTACCTTCA
>VYZU01090808.1:0-10995 GCA_013401355.1 Ceyx cyanopectus | reverse complement strand
CCCCCGCCGCGCGCGCCAGAGGTGGTTAGTGTGACGTCACCTGACCCCTCCTCTCCGGGCCACAGCCGTTGTGCGCCGGCGCGGGGCGAAGGGGGCGGGGTGCGGCGGTGGTAGCGCCATGTCGATGGAGGACCCCTTCTTTGTGGTGAAGGGGTGAGCGCCGACCTTTACGGCTGGGAGGGAAATGGCGAGGGGGGCCGCGCGTCTCCCCGGGTGCAGCGGGGCTGGGCACGGGTGCCCTGCAACAGGGGAGGCCCGGGGAGTGAGGGGTCAGCGGTCGGGAGGTGGGGTGTGTGTATATGTCTGTGGATACGACTGGGGTGGGAGAGAAATGGCGGCTTTACCCCACTGAGGAGGGTTGAGGCAGTCCTTCGCCCTTGTTGAGGGGCCGGGCGCGGAAGGCCGCGGGGCGAGGCTGTGACGGGCAGGTGACGGACCGCGCCCGGGCCTCCCTGCACGGAGCGGTCCCCTCTCTGTGGGCCGGGGATGCCCGAGCTTGGAGGGTGCAGCCCCGGACAGAGGGGCGGGCGGAGAACCAGGAGGTGTAGGCGCTGCCGTCGGGACTGCAGATGCAGCTCCCGGCGCGCTGGGAGGGGACAGCCCGACCGTATGGTCCCATGGTCGGAGCGAGGTGGCAGTGGCTTGGGAAATGTCGTCCTATAGCAGGCAGGGCAGAGCTGGACTGGTTCTTGGGTGGCATCCAGACTGAAAGATGGAGAGGAGCAGGGACTAAGCTGCAGGAGGAACTGCAGCACGGACGGTGGCCGTGAGAGGAAGCAATCAGAGAAGAGCCTAAACAAAGACTAAGGTCAACCAAAGGTGGTCGGGGCAGGAGGAAAGGAAAATTTTATTTTATACTGTAAAATCACCTTAGTCTCCAAAAAACACCTTAGTTCCAGCTTCTGCTTCTGCTGCGAGCAGTCGCCTGCCCCACATTGCGGTGAAACAGCACCGGGGAGCACCAGGGGTGCTCGCAGGGGAGCGGTGGAGAAAGCTGTGTGAGTGCAAGAGATGTGGGGAATGCTGGTGCCGCCAGGGAAAGTGAATCACTGCCGAGTTGAACTGGTGATAAGGGGAAAATATACAAATATCTGTGGGTGGGGAGCAAATGTCCCATAAAACTTTCTGAATAGGTACCCACGCCATGTAGGGAAGGACTGTGAGAGAAGAGAGGATGCGCTGCCACTCCCAGCATTAATTATTATCCAGCAGGGTGAGATGGGAGGGGCTGGTGGTGGTGGAATCACCAGCACTGCATTTAGTTTGCTTTCCTGGAGTTTGTAACTCCTTCCATCAGAGGACATCTAGCTCTGCTTTAAATCCCTGCTTGTATTTACTTCCCCAAGTACAGCCCAGACGGAAAAAAAACCCAACTTTTGTTAGCAAGCAGTAGAGGTAACAAACCTTCAGATCCTCAGTGCAGGCTTCTGACTTTAGGGCATTAGGTATGGCAGACTCAGAGCTGTGGGTGTGCAAGAAGAGGAAGGACACACATCAGGGTGCTGAGAGACTGCAACTTAGACAGCAAAGTTGAGTGCTTCAGGCCACTGTGTAATGTAAGGAGAATTGCAGTCCCAGCAGGGTGTGGGCTCTGTTCATACCTCAGGCTTCCCCTGCTTATAACCTGCTTTCCTTCACTGGGCATTAACACTTGCATCTTACATGGATGCTGTGTGCGAGCTCTTCAGTTCACAGTGGCTGCTTTTCACACTAGCAAAGTCTGGTCTCATCTTGTCCCAGCTCTCCATGCATCTGGGGTGTTACTCACCTGGACTACTGCATCCAGTTCTGGAGCCCTCAACACAGCAAAGACATGGACCTGATGGAACGGGTGCAGAAGAGGGCAACAGAGATGATCAGAGGGCTGAAACACCTCTCCCATGAGGACAGGCTGAAGGAGCTGGGGTTGTTCAGCCTGGAGAAGAGAAGGCTCCGGGGAGACCTTATAGCTACCTTCCAGTACCTGAAGGGGGCCTACAGAAAGGCTGGAGAGGGGCTGTTTACAAGGGCCTATAGTGAAAGAAAGAGGGGTAATGGATATCAAGAAGAAGTACTTTACCTTGAGGGTGGTAGAGCAGTGGAATAGGCTCCCCAAGGAGGTGGTTGAGACACCAAGTATCCCTGGAGATACTCAAGGTGAGGTTGGACAAAGCACTGAACAGCCTGGTCTAGTTGAGGGTGTCCCTGCTCACTGCAGGGGGGCTGGGCTAGATGACCTTTGGACGTCCCTTCCAGCCCTAAATATTCTATGATTCTATGGGGGAGATACAGAGCTCAGGACCACCAAGTTTGTAAATAGAGATAACCACACTGAGGGACTGTGACCCAGACTTACAGACCCACTTGCCCTGAACCTTTGAGAGCAGCATTCAGAGCTGTCAGCAGGGCCTGCCTTCCCAGGCTGTGAATGCTACAAAACGCTTAGGGCAGCAGAACAGACTCCTCTTCCCTAAGCCAGCGTAGTAGAGCTGGGTATTTTTTGAATGCTGAAATAAAATAAATAGTGCTGCACTCAACAGTCAGGCTGGCTGTATTGTGGGGACAGTTCCTGTAATTCTGTGGACCATTGGGGTGTCTACATAGCAGACCAAGAGTTTTCAGAGGAAGGCTATTGAAAGGAATGTAAACCATGAATTCCCTTGTTCAGACACACTGCCCCGTCTTGGACACTCAAAAAGAACCTCCCCTAAAGTAATATGTCCCTTAATTTATAGCTGACCTGTAAATTCTTGCTGCTCAATGCTTTGTGATGCAACAGTTGTCTGGCCTGTAGGGAAAATCCTGATTTTACAAAATAAACAAAAAATTGTTTGAAGGAAAGATGTGTAGGAGAAAGCTGTCCTTCCTTGCTCAGCTCTACACGGGGCTGTCCCAGCATGGCTGCTGCAGAGCAACTGATGATAAATAATCCCTTTGCTTCTCTTGAATCACCAGGGAGGTGCAGAAGGCCGTGAACACTGCCCAGGGGCTCTTCCAGAGGTGGACGGAGCTTTTGCAAGATCCTTCCATTGCCACAAGAGAGGAAATTGACTGGACCACTAATGAGCTCAGGAACAACCTGCGGAGCATTGAGTGGGACCTGGAAGACTTGGATGAAACAATTAATATCCTTTCTGTGGTCCTGTGGAGGTAGGGATGTGTGGTTCACGAGCTGTACTAAATAGCCAAGTTACCAGTGCTTGCCAAGTTTGGCTTTTTTTTTTCACAAATCAGGACTATTTGGGATTTAATTTTACACTTACACAGGCTTTTCTCAAACTGCAAATGAGAAATTAAGAAAAAATATGTTCAGTGAAAGGATTTTCCTTTTTCCTCTTTCTTTTTCTCTTGCCAAGGTATATTCTGAGATTTTGTTCTAGAAAGCCGATTGTGTTGTATGAATTTGGATTTCTATGTAGTCAATCACACTCTAGGCTGGCTTTCAGATATATCCCTTTTCCCTTTTGTTCATCTGAGCCCTCCTGAAAGCACTTCATACCATCAGGGAACCAAAAAAACGGTGAGAGAGAAACCTCACGCTGGTGCTTGTGCAGTACAGAACGTTCCTGCCTCGCCTGTGGGATTTTCCCTCTGGTCTTTTGTTCTGTGCTAATCAAATTTTGGGATAAGACACAGCAGGCACTTGGTAGACCCCTGCTGCAGGGGTTTGTGTGTCCGTGTGCATACCCAACACTGCTAGTGGGGACTTCTTGACTCGCTGCCTAAGCATCGTTGAGGCGAACCCGCGGAAATTCAACCTCGATGCAGCAGAACTGGGGATCAGGAAAGCCTTCATCACAAGCACGCGGCAGGTGGTCAGGGTAAGGAATGGGCTTGGGGTGGGACTGACGAGGTGGTTTGAAAAAGGAAAGCTTCTTGTCGTTTCCATGCTGAAATGGAGAGCAGAGAATCAACCTGCTACCTGTTACCTGCTCGCTTCTCAGGCTTCCTCCTCTTCCCTGTGCGCTCCCTTCCGGAGCTGCCCAGATGGGTCTAGAGCTGCAACAGCAAGCCTGGGATCCTACAGAAATTGGGAAGGAAGAGTAAAGACCCTGCTGTGGGGCAGAGAAGGCTGGAGCCTCCCTTCAGAGTTGAAGGAAATCACAACTTGTCCTGTGCTTTTTTAGCACTGGTTTTCAATAACAGAGAGTCCCCTTTGAACGCAGACAGATGGCTAAAGCCAAACATTACTGACGTGGTGACTTCAGCTTCCTACCACTTCAAAATAGTCCAAACAACCACTAGATTTATTTTTAACCAAGGAAAGATTTTTCTTTTTATTGTTTAAGCTTATACATCAGAACCCAAAGGAGGATTTTAACAACTTGGTGGTAATAAATAGAGAAGAAACCTCTTCCAAAAGCTTAGCTGCCTGGTAACAAGCTGCTAGTTCAGATGTTTCCTCCCTATTAATAGCTCCACTGAGTGTAGCTTAGTTCCTGCTTCCCCTCATGACCGTATGTTGCTGAGTTGCTGGGGCTGGTAGCAGGTTTGTTACCATGCCTTTAGTCCTGTGGTCTGGATGCAGTTCCTAAGCCTTACTGCCTGTGGGAACCAATCCCAAAACAATGCTGGCCCTAGGTAGCAGCCATGTGCTTGCTGCCTTGCCCTCAGCGTAGTCCACTCCCAAACGGGCAGGATCAGGCAAGTCCACTTCATGGTCCTCTTTTCCTGGCTGAAAACAGCTGGCTAATGGGTTTTGGAGCAGCGTCTTTTACTGTTAAACGAAGTTGGTGGCATTATGCAACTGCCTCCCAGTTTCTGTGGGGGAAGTGCTGCACAGCAACACAGGCATTAGCCAGTGGGAAGTAACTTGAGTTGTCCTCTTAGGTGATGGCTCCAAACAGTAAAACATACCTAAATGTGCTGGTGAATCAACCCCTGCTAGGTAATATTGGCTACTCAATAATCTACCTTAGAAAAGCTTGACTACTTTATGTTGTGATTAGGAGCATTTTTTCATCTTTTACAGGAACTCAATAGCAGAACTGATAAGAGAGAGAACATAGGTACAGTCAAAGAGGATGGCCACAGGACAGGAAATCTGTTTTGTCCTATGCAATATAAAACCAGATGCAAATGGGTATAAAGTGCAGGGTGTCACAGGTTTCCAAAACCTTGAAGAATGT
The DNA here is from genome assembly GCA_013401355.1 of Ceyx cyanopectus. Taxonomy (NCBI): domain Eukaryota; kingdom Metazoa; phylum Chordata; class Aves; order Coraciiformes; family Alcedinidae; genus Ceyx; species Ceyx cyanopectus. The sequence continues at coordinate 5,887 of VYZU01090808.1, read as the reverse complement.
AACATCCCTACAGTCTTTAAATGGGAATGTTAATGTAATATCGCACAAAGTGTTTCTGGCTGTAGTGGAGCAAAATGAATAGTAAAATAATGGGTATTTTCAAAACACTGCTGCTGATTCTAATATTAGTAAAACAATGAACCACCATGAAGGTTTATACAGTATCCTTCCAGACTCTTCAAAAACTGTACATTTTCAAAGAAAATCTCCCTTTGAGCCTTGCTGAGTATAGGCAGCCCCGTAGCACCCTGAAAACTGTCTGTCACCTCATGTCCAGCACTCACATACTTATTTTGTTTGAACAAACAGGAAATGAAGGATCAGATGTCAAACTCCTCTGTGCAGGCCCTGGCTGAAAGGAAAAACAGGCAGGTGAGAACCAGAAACAGGCAAGTAAAGTGAGTGCAGTGTCTGTTTGGTACTTTAAGGAGCAAAGAGGATTTGTCAGCTCTGGCAGCTGGTGTCTTAAAGTATGTGTGAGGTGAAACTTCCATTTTCACCTACTCCGAGGCCCCACATCATAAGGTAGAGTGTAGTGTTGATCAGGACTGTGTAAAAGCTGCAGCTACAATATATATCCCATCTTTCGTTCATCCTCATAAGCCCCTTTGTTCCAGGAAGGTGCTTGCATGCAGAGCTGTGTGTTTGAACCATGTCTGTTCTGCTGAACTGAGATCTGTTTCTCACTGGCACACTGCTGCCACCCTCTTCCAAGCCTGTCTCAAAGCAGTAAGTCAGCGCTTGCCATCTGTCACTGTCTTCAGATCTGCTTGTGTACAACTGTCAGTGTTGCATCATCCCATGCAAAGGGGAATCTCCCTTCTCCTCAGAATCCATGTCAGTGAATGTAATCCTGCGCTCTGCTCTGTTTAGGAGCCGAGATACTGCAATATCCTTTCAGGCAGCTGCCTCTTGTAATAGCCATGTAAGAAGATGAAAGAAGCTCAAGGAGTCTCAGGTTGTCTGCGCTTGTAATCTAAGGAATAGAAATAGATGCAGCTTGTGCTTCTCCCCAGCTGAAAGGGCATCTTGGAGCTGCCTTCCAGAGCTGCCTCAGTAAAAGTTGGCACGCGCTTGTACAAGGACCTTACCCAACTGCATCAGTCTTACCACCTGTGGCAGAAATGATAAACTGCATGAGCTGTTGAGAAGCACAAGGCTCATTCCTGAGCTCCTTACGTGTTTCATTGATGTGCTCTGCAAACACTGGAGAAACAAAGTCCTTTACGCCGTTGCTCAAACAAGTCTGTAGCTGTCCCCACGCTCTCCTACTTTCCTTTGCACGAAGTTCCTGCTGGCTACAGGAGACCATATGGCCCAGATCACAAAGTGACAACTGATTTCCCCTTGCTGCCTTCCTCTCCCCCAACCCCTAGCCTTCCCTCCAGACTGCAGAGCTTGTCCTAGGCTGGGCTGCAGCAGCTTTTCCAGCCTGTCTTTGAGGATCTGGCTGCTAGTGACCTGACCCTCACAGGCTAAGGCTGGCAAACAGAGGCCTTTTGGTTGAAGCTGCAGCAAAACTAATGCACTGATTGCCATAAGCTGGAGAGAACCAGGAGCTTGCTCACCATCTCGGGCAGACAAAGCCAGATGTCCTGCTGGCTTCCTGCACAGTCACTCCATCAGCTCTCCTCATTCTCCTTGAACTTTGTAAGGCAGATAAACCGTCAAGACTGTTTTCAGCCTGCCAGAGCAGCCTGATCATAGTTTTGCTGTTCTTCACCAATACTTTGTCATCCCCTCCTGCCCATGACTAGAAGCTGTGAGAGTCTCATTCCAAGTTGGCTCTGCCTTCATGCTGCTGGGCAGAGCTCTCTGACCCATTCACGGTGCTGCAGTGTGCACTGTCTCACCTGTGGGCCACGATCATTCTCCAGCATCTGCCACTTATGTTATACCCCTTACAGGGACCAGACTTACTCAGCTGGAAAGCCACATCTCTGCCTGCTTTGCACAAGCTCATCTCTTCAGGTTGTAGAGCAGGTAGCAAGTGTAATAGGATCATAGAATTGTTTTGATTAGAAGAGATCTTTTAAGATAATCAAATCCAACCATTAACCCAGCACTGCCAGGTTGCCACTAAACCATGTCCCTCAGCACCACATCTATATTCCTTTTAGACCCTTCCAGGGATGGGGACTCCACCACTGCCTTAGGCAGTCTGGGACAGGCCTTGACAACCATTGCAGGGAAGTAATTGTTCCTGATATCCAACCTAAACCTCCCCTGGCACCACTTGGGGCTGTTTCCTCTTGTCCTATTGCTTGCTCCTTGGAACAAGAGACTGACCCCACTTGGCTCCAGCCTCTTTTCGGGGAGTTGTAGGTCATATTGTATGCTGTGACCTGAACAGTCTTCCAGAGGAACAAGTAGCTGGAATCGAAGGACATGAGCATACAGCTCTGTTGTGGTTATATGTTGCACTATTTTACTGTCGGCTCAACCAGTTAAGTCTTTTATCCATTCCCTCTTAAGCCCCTGTCATTAGAAGCACAGTGTTCATCTTCTAAAAAAATATATCCAGATACTTCCCAGCTTTCCTGTCCTAGCACACAGTGCTGCCTCTTGAGTGGACCTTGCTGAGTCCTTTGTGCTATGCAGACCTCCTGCCTACACTGTCTGCCAGTTCTACTCCAGCTGTCCTGCTGCTGGAGAGGCAGAGCTGTGATACCTGGCTGTAGATGTTCCCTAGGCTGACATCTCAGCATTGAGTTGTTTAATTTGTGACAGCGCTGTGGCAGAGGAGCAAAGGGCTGTACACGAGTGTATGGCAGTATTGCCTCATTTGCCTTCCCACCACACCCTGTAGACAGGCTGTAAGCACACACAAGGGTGTTGTTCAGAGCTTCTCTGCATCTTTTTAGGTGCTTCTGGGAGAAAGTGGGAGCCAGAGTTGGAGCTCCGGACCTGACAAATACAGTCGTCTGGACCGGGAGCTGCAATTAGCAAATTCACACTTCATCGAGGAGCAGCAAGCTCAACAACAGGTAAGACAGCTGGCACTGTGCAAACTGAAGAGCTTTGCTTGCCAAGTGGGTGCTGGTGGAATGAGCTATGGGCTGCGAGAGCCAAAAACAATCCGAGTCCTTGGCTGGTCTGGATCCAGAACCCACCAGCTCTTCTCTTCACTTGCAGCATCGACCAGTGCGTGTGCAGCTTTGGATGCATCTCAGCGCAGGGTTTGTAACCCTTGAGACTTGGGCCCTCTGCTCTGTCCAGAAGGCAAAACACAGTGCAGTGCAGAAGCTGTAGCACTCTAAGCTTTAATACCACAAAGATTGCTGAAATCCTTGGAACTGTAGAAAAGTTGCAAACAGAAAACAGTCCGTTTCTCTTATGCAACTTCCCCTGGTGAAAAAACGAGTTGCTGTTTGTGTGCATCTTCACCAGAACGGGCCAGGAACAGGAGCATGTGCTTGCTTCCTTTTCCTGCTTTTGTCAACATGAGATTCGTGATAAAGCCACTGCGGTGTGAGGGCTTTGTGAGAACCCCTGGTGAGGTGCTTCCCCCACCCAAACACGGGCCTTTAAACAGGCAGCTTCTTGGAGATGGCAAACTCTGCTAAAGCTCCTGAGAGCCCTGATGCCGCCTCAGCTTTCAGACGAGTTTTACCTAGTGACTCTGGGAAGATAAATAGATTCAGAAATAGGTAAGTAGGGTAAATCTAATCCTTAGCATGACTGTGCCCTAAAAATGACTTAAAACATCAGCAGACTTACTCCTTTGGCACACTGGGAGCCAGGCTTGCTATTTTTAGCTGTAGAAGCTGCAACAGCCCTTTCCTCACATTAACCCCTTGTTAGCTACAGCATGTTTCAGCCTGCATTTCCCAGGCATAGTGTCAGCATGGCTCCCTGGTACCTACTGCAGGCTGGGCAGTTTGTGGGGCTTTTGATGACCAGCCCCTGTGGGTTTTCAAGAATGGCTTTATCAGGGAAGGGAGGGGGCACAGCTGAGCTGAAGCCAGATTTGCAGGGATGTTGGGGGCCTGCAGCCTCTTGTACCATGGTGATGCCATGCCAGGGAGGCTTTCCCACGGCTGTCGTTCTCCAGCATTTCTTAGGAACACAGTCCTCATTCCTGGTGGCTTAGGTCTGTGCTCAGGCCCCAAAGCTGATGTTGGCCGAGCAGCAAGTGTGTGTCCATCAGATTGGCTGGCTCTGACTCAGCTGCACTAGACAGAAGACTTATAATTGCCTGTTTCCCTTCTCTTTGGCCCCAGTTGATTGTGGAACAGCAAGATGAGCAGTTGGAGCTGGTCTCTGGCAGCATCGGGGTGCTGAAGAACATGTCCCAGCGCATTGGCGGGGAGCTGGAGGAGCAGGCAGTGTAAGTGTGAGATGTGGTGCTGAAAATGGGGCTGATGATGGGGCTGGCTGCAGCACAGCTGGAGCTCTTCACACACAGATCTCTGTGTTCAGGCCTTATATTTTCTGCTAACTTAGGCAGCCTCTGCTGGCTGGCCTTTGATTTTGATTGGTGGAAAGTATTTCTTACTGCAGCCTGCAAGGGTCAAACTGCAGCCTCTTTGCTGAAAAGCTTGTGCCTTGGGCAGGTTTAGCTGCCAGTTTACCTTTCCTCCTCTCTCCTTTTTACACACAGAACCTCAGCTAACAGTTGAGGGAGGGAGGTGCTGAGTAATGGGAAGACTGGGGCGTTTTCCCACTCCACGGGGTTTTGTGCTGTCCCTGGATAACTGCTTGACCTGGGAATTCTCAGCTCTGCCTCTGAAATACACAGCAGAGAGCTGCTATTCATAGGTAAAGCTAAAAATAACCCTTACCTACGCAAAGGGTTAAAGGGTAGCTCACAAAGTAATTTGCATCCATCATTTACATATAAATGAGATTTCTTACCTAGTTCTTGCCCTTTGCAAACAGACTCATAAAGTTTCCACTTAGGCAGGCTAAGAGCTACTGCTTCTAGAGAGGTTTGAGGGGTTCTTGCCTAGAAACCCTCCTGGTTTGGCTGAGTCTGGACGGCTATGTCCCTTGTGATGTCTTCTCTGATGGAGAGGAGGAACTTTAAACTTGCCTTCTGTAGGAAGTCTTGCAGCATGAGAGTATTCTGCTCTCACTGAAACTGATCAGCATGATGTGTCCATTTCCACATCGTCACATAAACCATCTGTGCTTGCTAAACTGTAGCAGGTAACTGCAAGAAGTTTTTTACAGCTCTTTCTTTTTCCCCACTGAATGAAGGTTTAACAAGTGCCTTAGAACTCCAAAGGAAGGAAGCTGTCCTTTTAAACATGTTAAGCTTTGACATCCCACTGGCTGGAGAGGATCAGATTAATACCTTGGTTGTGGACATGCTCCTTTCTCTTTAGATGGGTGCTTGGTGTCGACTAAGCACAGCTTCAGGAAGGCTTTCAGATTCATTAGACTTGGTGTGTGGAGGAAGTAGAGGGGTAATTTCCATGCACAGCTTATAAAGCACCTTAAAAGCAATTACAGCTCTCATTCCTGCTTAATATATGACTGGAAAAAAAAGAAAAAGATTTTAGCTTCAGCTGCAAGCCCTAAACAAGAAAAGAGATTTTTAGTCCAAGCCGGCCCCTAGATCTACCTAACCAGTCCCTGCTAATCACTGATTGTAAAAGAGACTTTTAAAAGGACAAAAAACCCCACTCCTCACCTTACGTGGAGCTTAGCCATAAACACGAAGCAGGGACTGGTCTGACAGGATTCCTGGGTAGCTTCCCACCAAAGCAGAGCTGTTACTTCAGCATTTTCACCCCAACCTGGGGTGCTTTCAGAAGACTGGGCCATATCAATTTTCTCTACCACAGTTTGATAGACTGATGATATCAGCATGTTGATGGGTGTATGTGCAAGCACTCTGAGAAATCCCCAAAGGATGTGCCTTGCTAGCAAGTTAAGGGTG
>VYZU01090804.1:0-18125 GCA_013401355.1 Ceyx cyanopectus | reverse complement strand
TCTGGAACAGGCTGCCCAGGGGGGTTGTGGAGTCTCCATCTCTGGAGACACTTAAGACCCTCCTGGATCTGTTCCTGGGCGACTTGGTCTAGGTGATCCTGCTCAGGCAGGGGGGTTGGACTAGATGATCTTCTAGGTCCCTTCCAGCCCCTAATATCTGTGATTCTGTGATTCTCTCCTGCCCACTCAGCCCCTAGGAATACATGCTTCTCACTGGGAAATACAATGTGCTTTACCCTAAGCTTCATGGGACTGTAGGCACACCAGAAACTCCACCTTCCTTGTATTTAAACCAGATTTACTGCTTCTTTATAATGTCTAGACTGTGAGTTGGAACAAAACCCAGAATCTGTATTCAAGTCTTTGCCAATGTACATTTCTTGTGACCTTGAGTGTAATAAAGTTTTTTTCGCATCAGAAAAAAACAGTACCCAAAAATGATCCATTTACATACAGAGTGCTATAGAGCAGGACAAGACTAATTCCAAGGTTGCCTTCTGTCATCTGCTACAGTAACTGAATTTTGTAGTATTTTTGTCATGAAATTATGTAGTCCAGGAGCTACTGACAAAATTGTATTTGATTTGAAAATGAAAATGTCTTTCAAATCTAATGTAACAACTTTCTTCTGATCACTGCATAAAAATAATGAAATTCAGAAGCACCTGTATTGATAACAATGAAATAAAGTGACAAAATCTAATTCTTTCTGAAGATTTTCTCCAGGTAACTATCCCCCCCCCCCCCAAAAAAAAAGCCATGTTTATTATTCTCATGCTCCTTAACTCTTAATCAGAAGCTTCAGAGAAAACATACAGGTGCTTTGCCATATGTTCTTGACTTCATCATCACATTTGGGCTGCAGGGAATAGCATCCTGAAGTTGAGAGACCAGAGCTAAGAGTAATCCAACTGTATAAAATTGAGCTGTGAGTCAAAACCCTTGCTTGATTATAAATGCATGAAAAAGAGGTGATCCCTCTGGCACACAGATACAAACTACTTAAGGTTTTACAGGTGAAGAGATGCTTGAGCATCACCCGAAAACATATTGCTAGACAGTGCAGATGATAAAACTTACAAACAGAAAAATCCCAGGGTAGCTTCCCAGTGCCTTCACTGATCTGCCCAGTAACTCTGAACACAGTCCTCACATGAAGTATAATCTTGAGAGCAGAGCAAGCCTAATTTCTGGTTTGATTACAATATTTCACTGCAAGTGGCTCACACATCAGATGTTTCTGCACTTTATTCCACCAAGGACACCCACAGCACCTGATTACATTGCTCATGTTCTGCCCTGAACATCCCTTTGCTCCCATTACCCAGCTCTTGGCACCACGCATCTTCCCTCTGTGCAATTGTCTGCTCCTGTATCTTCCTGCTTTTCCTCAGGCTCTGGAAACTGCTCTTTCCCAGCAGTGATCCACAGCATCCCTACAGCTGGGACACATCATCATTTCCAGTGAGTCTTTGCTGCCTCCCATTCTTTTTCATTGAGTACATTTGCAAGGTTGCAGCCCAGAATCAGATTGATACAGAAGTTACTAATCTCAGCTCTCAGGAAATGTTAAAAACCAGAACCTTAGCTTTTACCTCTTGAAAAGGAAATGCTGAGGGGATTCTGTTGGATTATTTGTTCAAGGGAACCTACTCCATTTCTAGAGGCAAGCAAGCCCAGCTCTTACCTTTTTCCTGCATTCACGTACTACACTATCCAGCTCTTCCTGCAGAACACGTAACTTGGCTTTAAGAACTTGGATTTGAGCTTCTGTGAACACAAGGAGTTCCATTTAATATCTACAAGTATTCATTATTCCATGCAGAAAAAAAACCCAAAAAGACTGATGTAAGAACTCACTTTCACCTTCCTGTTTTTAAAACCACACTACAGTGTTTATAATTATTAGAGAAACAGGGAAAGAAAAAAACCTCTATTTCTAAACATTTCTAAGGATTTCTAAACGCTGCAAGTTTATCATTCTGAGGCAGGGCTTTGTACAGATTGAATTCAACACCTTTAAAATGTAAAAGACTCCTAACACTCCAAATGGAAACTGATGGGAAACTTGTGTCATGCTATGCTGTAAGTTATAACATTCCTTGAGATTGAAGTCAGGCAAACTAGTTTGTAGGGGATGTCTGCACTGCAGTCTGTTGCTGCAGTGTGTGTACTCAACCAAAATCGTTTCCAACTGCTAAGAAGGAATTCAATGTAGACTGCAAAACCCTTCCAGTAGGTAAATACCCTTCCCACACAGTGGTCTGTGCTTCTTCAAAGTTCACTGTTAACATGACTCCAGAAATAGTTGCAAGTGAAGTCACTGTAACCAGGGTTTTCTAAATGAAGTACTTTTTTGCTCTTGGGCAGCTGAGAAATGTGCTATTGTGATGACAAAAGCAGCTGGGTGTGAAAAGTATGTTCTTTTACTGCCTGTTTTCCACCCTTGACCCAAATCATTCACCAGGAACTCCCTTGACTTCCACAGGCACACAAGTGTGAGAAGCAGCCCAGGAATCACCACTATTCACAGTAGATTCAAGAAGAAAAGAAGGAATTGGAGGAAGAGTATCTGGAGATGCAAATGAAGAGATGGTTGGGTACACGTGTTGATTTGCTGTAATAGGATTTCTTTTCATTTCACCCACCTTCCCTTATCAAACTGTCAAATGCAGCTTAAGTTGTAACTCTGCAGAGGCCAATTGGAAACAGGATTTCAGAAAATACTACAAAAAATAAGATTCAGACTGACTTTTTTTCCTGCTGGAACATCCTTGCTAGCCTCTGGTGACTAGCAGCTATCCTGAGATAGAAACTAGATTGGAGCCATGACATTCAATACTCTTTTAGGTGCTCTGATACTCTCAAGTTGTTTTTCTTCATAAAACATCTTGTAGTTTGACATTCACAGTATCCTGCAGCAATGAGTTGGCTAATTTAATTCTGCATTATGTGAAAGGAAACCACTTTGTGCAGCTTGCTTTACAGAGAGTTGATGTGACATTTACTGGTGTTGGAATTCCAAAAGGACAGCTTTCACTTGACCATTACTGTTTGCATACAGAGCCTTTGATGTTGCCCTCAATTCTTTTGCTCTCAAACTGAAGATTCCAGTTGTTCCACAATTCTGATGCTCCCATGGAGTGTTTTCTGAAGCTTCCCTAGTTCTGTATCCTGGTTTTGAGATGGGATGTTCACAACTCTGCATCATCATGAAGATGGGNAGGCCACTTAGGTCCTTCACTAATTCTGTACTGGAAACCTTTTTCATACTTAGAGTATTTTAAGGCAAACCTGAGTGGCAGAGGTGATATTAACTCCTTGTCACCACTCCTAGGGTACCACCATTGGCATGGAAAGTTACTAGAAAACATTACAACGTGACATCACTACCGCAAGTTTAGCCAGTCCCTGCGCCTTGTTTTCTGTTTGGCTAACATTCATCTATTTCCTTTCCCAGGTGACACTGTTCTACAGGACAAACTGAATTCTGAAATGTATATATGCTTATGGAAAACCAGAATATTATGCATTTTATTAAAGGTCTGAATATATATATATAGTGCTTCAGGAGGGATGCAGGGAGACTTCTGAATTGCTCTCAAATTTCCTTACTCCGTTTCCAAAGAGTCCAAGGACTTCACACATAGCAGCCAGAGATTCTTTTAAAAGTATTAAAAGATGTGTATTAGAACCAAAGGAACAGTATATTCACTGTTTCTGGGGGTTGATAAACCCAGAACATAGGAAACTTCATCACTGGCACTTACTGACCAAAACACAGTGGACATGTCACAATATGAAGCCTCTGACTTAAATCAGACACATGCAAGTAGATTAATTTAGTTTAAGAGGGAGAAGTGATAATCCAAGATAGCGGAACAATCTAAGAACTAGTAATGTATGCCCATTACTACTGATTTATAGCACTAAAATAAGGTCCAACAATTACTCTGCCAGAAGAACAGAGATAAAAGGTCTTGGAGCAACTAACCACACCAAAGGATTAAATGCAGTAAAGTCCATGAGAGGCCAGAGGCAATGCTCCTGAAGCACACACTATCGACTAAAGGAAACATATCAAAAAGAAACACTATCCCTCCAACCCAGACTCAAAAGGAAAACTAAATTAACTCAGGATAAATACAGTGACAAGCAGGAACCCTTGTCCCATGTTCAATCTCTAGATGAAGGCACATGGTCCATAGCTTAGAACTACCTGAGACAAGTAACTTTCAGGATAAATACACATGATCCTTATCTTGAGACTGACAGAAACCAAAGGGGAATGACAATTACCTGTCATGCTGAACATCTTGGGAGACAAGGGACCCTCATGTTCATTGGTTTTTAGTCCAGTATTTTACACATGACTTGCACAGTGGTCCCCCAGTTTCATTATCAATCTCAGGCAACATACATTCCAAATTCAAAACAACACTTAAAGGGCAACTAAGAGCACACATGGAGATACCCACCAGTTTCATCATGATAGTTCACAGCCTCCGTCTCCATCCAGGCATTATCAGTGTTCCGAGGGTCATCCACATATCCTCTGTACACCTAAGGCCCAAAACAAGCTCAGTCTCACAAAAAAACCCCACCCAAAACAACAACAACCCAAACAACAGAATAAATAGGAAGAATTACTCTCTCCCAATATATTTTCCCTTACAGTTTTCATAGAATCATAGAATGTTAGGGCTTGGAAAGGACCTAGAAGATCATCTAGTCCAACCCCCCTGCCAGAGCAGGATTACCTAGACTAAATCACCCAAGCAGTCGTTTCCTTTTCCTACCATGAGAACCTGAGCATCAGTTTATTCTCATTTCAGCTATACTTTTTCAAATGCCTTATAGCTGTGAGTTAAACACATTGCTCAAAGAGGCTATCACAAGAGACAGAGCTCACCACAAAGTGCTCCTGGCTGAACAGCTTGTCAAGTTGCTTCTCCAATTCTGCTTTCTCCTCAGGTGACTTCTGCAAGGAGTTCAATGCTTCCTCCTGAAATTCTCGCTTCAGGGTAGCACTAATCTTCTCCCCTGGGTCCACCATCCCCTGAGAGGTGGGAGAAAAGACAGAAAAAAAAAAAAGTAAACCACTATACCTCAGATTCCAGTTGTTTCACAATTCTGATGCTCCCATGGAGTGTTTTCTGAAGCTTCCCTAGTTCTGTATCCTGGTTTTGAGATGGGATGTTCACAACTCTGCATCATCATGAAGATGGGGCAGCATCAATTATCTAATAGCATCATAACAGCACAATATTTTGTTTTCTGTTAACATCTCCTGTATTTCTAAAAAATAACGTGCCTTTTCCACTGGGAACAAGCAACACATTTTGAAGATCTTGATGAATGGACTAAACAAAGTCCAGCTCAAAATTACGGGTAATGAGAGTTGGTTTTTTTCTATCAGTATTACTTGGCACTCTTTAATGCTGAATATAAACCTCCATTCTACCAGCTCCATCAGTACTAACACTTCAATGCCAGTTGTAACTATCACAGACTCACTGCTTCAAACACTCGTTTCTTTACCAGCTTTTTTCCAGTTTCTCTGTCTATTGAACAATGTAAGCTCCATGACAGATGACTCCACCACTGCCTGCAAAAATCTGCTTTCTTGTGACCATTTTGCTTCCTCTTACTCAGTTATTTGTCCACAGCCAACCTCTCTGCTGTCTTAGCTTTGTCTCATTAAGAACACTAAGTAGTAAACCTTGTTGAAAATCTTAAGAGCACAACTACAATCACATTGGTCTTTGGAGGTGGCTACAATGCATAATTAGTTGGAATTCTCACAAGAAGAGAATTAAACAATTAACTTCCTAATTGGTCAGTTTTAATCACCTGACGAGACTGATAAGGGGGAGGAGGAGCAATAGGTTTTCTTGGGTTATAAAGTAACCAACTGCTTAGGGGATGGGAAGTGAGAAAAGGAGATCTGAAAGGCTGCTGTTTTCTCTAAGAGAGTCTAGGTGTCTTGAATTCCTGAGAAACCTGAAGATTAGGAGACAATGTGACAACTCATTCAGGTATTTTATTCATACATGGGGGGTATATTAAATAATAAATGCTACAGAGTTGACTTATAAGCCCCCAAAAGAATCCCCTGAGAAAAAAAAGAGTGTGTAATACACTCTATTGGTAATAAAGATATGCAGCCTAAGTCCAGAAAGAGCACTGCAAGAAGCTGAGGGACAGCACAATGCTATGAAATAAATATTAAAAAAAAAAAAAAAGAAAAAGAAAAAAAAAAGGAAAAAAGAAACAAAGATACCTGAGGATCTGTTTTGGGAGACTTCTGAAGGCAGGATATGGACAGAATGACATGAGGTTAGAAATGAGGCTAGTATTGTGTTGGCCTTTAGAGGCAAAATCTGTGCCAAGGTCTGAAGCTCCTCTTCTGGGAGATCCAAGCTTAGCATTATGTATTTCTGTTTCCCCAGTAAAATCAATGTAATGTGTATGTCCAACATATGTAATCACCCAAACATCTTCCTACAAAGGTGGAAAACAAGTGAAAACTCCTTTTTTATTTTTCTTTTTTTTTTCATCAATTATTCACATGACCTGATCTTCCTCTAGGACTTCTAGAAGAATTTCCATTAACTTAAGTACTTTAGAACTTTCCCTGTAATTTCTACAGAAACACTTTATTTCTATTTTTTTTTCCACAGGAGAACCCATTTTTAAGAAGAATAAAAATACTTGACCATGAGAGGAAACCTACCTGTTGCAGTTTCATTTCTAGTGCTTGGGTTAATATCATCATCTAGACAATCTGGTGAGCCTCCTTTCTTTATTTTTTCTTCAATTTTGCTTATTTTTTTTGCTGAAGAAAAATCTATGTGATCCTCCAGTACTGCAACATCATCAGAACTTCCTCCTTCCAGGTTTCTTATTTTTGAACTACAAAAAAATAAACTCTAGGTTTTAACTTTGTAATACCAAAAAAAAAAAAAAAGCATATAAAGATTATACAGAGTCACTGACTGAATGCAACTTCATGGCTTGCTTTCATATGAAAGATGCATTGCTGGGTACTTTCTGTTTTCTTTCTGTAAGATACCTTTATTCCACATGAGCAATTATAGGATTTTACAAGTTAGAAAGTAGGTACCATATTCTACTGAGATGATGACGTGGTCTTCTCATCCAACAACTTCATAACTAAATCAGATTCAAGGAAAGAAACAGAGGAATGTTCTCTTGGCTCTTATCCTGTGCCTTTAATTCTGCTATTCCCCCCTGCCATGTGAATTTCTCCCTCTCTAGCAATGCTCCTACCTTACCACAGTTCCTGGGTTCTTATGCCTGCTCTAGGAGACTTCCCTGATCCTAGAAGCTGCATACTGAACACAGGGCATGTGACAGATCTGCTCCTTAGGCCATCTTCTCAGTTTTCTGCTCTAAAAAAGAGGAGTTCACACAGGATCTGAAGCTCCTAAATTCTTATTCCAATCTATCACTATTCCAGTGCAGTCTCTCAACTCCTCCTTGCTGCTTTCTCCCACGACTTCAGGTGCACCCTGCAGGTCCTGTATCTGCCAGGTGGGGAGATAAAACTTTTCAGGTTGAAACTCCTGAAACCTGCAGTATTGATACAGCCTCTTTCTTCTCCTGGGAGCCCGAGGTATGCCAAAAGACAGAAGACCCTTAAGGGCCTCATGTTTCTCACCACAGGTCTGATCACAGAACAGTCTGCACCCCTTAACTGCTCTTTCAGGTGATGTATCTCCTGTGTGTGTATGCTCATTAGGCATCCCCCCTTTCATAGAAGGGGTTAACAGCATATAGCTGTCAGTCTTGAGAAGTGCTTGAGCAGAAAGCACCAGTTTCAGTGTTTTCAGTATTTTTTTGGTTTGCAAGTCAACAGAGCTACCTAGTGGAGCTGACCTGGGAGGACCATGAGTTTGCTACACTGCTTTATACAGAACTACCTGTAAATGGAGAAGCAGACATGAATCAGGCAATCTGATAGCAACCAAAAGAGTTCGTTACAAAGAGAGGTGTCTATAACATACCTTGAAGCTGTTCCTTTTCCCTTGCTGCCAGAGTAGGGTCTGTTCTGAGCCATGGGCAGGGAAGCACATTTCTTCTTTGCTGGCTACAACATTTTGCAGAAAATAGTGAGATTTATTTTTTTTTTTAATTAGGAATTACTTTTTTTTTTCTAGTGTTTTCTGGTTTGTGTTTTACCTTTTTTTTTTCCTCCTTTTTAATATATTCAGACTCAAGGATACTTTTCAAAGTATGCTCTTCAAACTTTGAAAAGCACCATTGTTCATCTGTATTGGCACTTATCTTGCAACTTTTATGTCTATATGTCCAAATGATAATACAACCAGTTGTCACTGGCTTGGGGGAGTTTTTGCACACATACTGGTAATAATTTCATGCATAGTCAAGGTTCTCAACTGTTATCAAGGTGTTAATTATTGGGTTGTCAACAGAGTACATGTCTTTGAAACATTCTTATCCTATCTGCAAAAACATTCTGCTTTTATACGTTATCTTAATCTTATCAATTCCCTGTAGAAGGAAGCCCTAACAATATTTTTGTTACTTTCACCCAAATAAATATTCTTCCAAAATTAGGATTTTTTTCCTACCATCTTCTCATAAATAACTGAAGACAGTAGTTTGGAAGCTTTAGCTAAGAGAATCAATGTAGTTGGAATTAGAGACTTTGTCCCTAATAACAATCGCCTTTTTCCATTATATTTCCCTTCCTGTATTCAGTAATTTTGAGTACTTGTTTATTATCACTTAGAAGACAGCAGTACTACCTTTAGTATTATACTGGTGGGGANCTTTTTTTTTTCTAGTGTTTTCTGGTTTGTGTTTTACCTTTTTTTTTTCCTCCTTTTTAATATATTCAGACTCAAGGATACTTTTCAAAGTATGCTCTTCAAACTTTGAAAAGCACCATTGTTCATCTGTATTGGCACTTATCTTGCAACTTTTATGTCTATATGTCCAAATGATAATACAACCAGTTGTCACTGGCTTGGGGGAGTTTTTGCACACATACTGGTAATAATTTCATGCATAGTCAAGGTTCTCAACTGTTATCAAGGTGTTAATTATTGGGTTGTCAACAGAGTACATGTCTTTGAAACATTCTTATCCTATCTGCAAAAACATTCTGCTTTTATACGTTATCTTAATCTTATCAATTCCCTGTAGAAGGAAGCCCTAACAATATTTTTGTTACTTTCACCCAAATAAATATTCTTCCAAAATTAGGATTTTTTTCCTACCATCTTCTCATAAATAACTGAAGACAGTAGTTTGGAAGCTTTAGCTAAGAGAATCAATGTAGTTGGAATTAGAGACTTTGTCCCTAATAACAATCGCCTTTTTCCATTATATTTCCCTTCCTGTATTCAGTAATTTTGAGTACTTGTTTATTATCACTTAGAAGACAGCAGTACTACCTTTAGTATTATACTGGTGGGGAGGGAAGAAAGGAAGAAATTAAGTCTCTAGCCTCAAGACCAGAAGTAGTATGTGGAAATTATTTAACCAGAGTAGTTTTTACTTTCATACCTTGGCATGTGAGTGGGTAAAAGACAAAACTTCAGGATGGAGTGGATCTCTGCAGAGAGAAAACAAAAGAAATTTTTAAACATTAACCTGCCTTTCAGTGTAATATGTGATATGTCTCCAATAAACAATAGAGCTAAGAGGGGAACATGTACTAAGTACAATCAAAAATTCAGTCTTGTTCTCTGTAATTTTATGCTCAGACTGACTTTTGCCAAGTCAACTGATAGGGACTATCAAGTGAATATGAGGTGGGAGCAGTTTGTAAATTAAGCCTCAGAGAGTTTTCACTAGAATATATATTTTGATTTTACAGTTAAAAAAAAATCAAGAATTAAAAAATCTTTTCAGCTTATTTGGCTGGAAATCATGCTTTTCAGTAACTGAACTTCAGGTTAAATAATAATTTCTAAATCTGCTGGAAACAAGCAGAAAGCTTTAGCGTGTTTGGGTTGTTTCCTGTCATATATGTAATTTTTTTGCTTTCAGATTGAGTTATGTGAATTTGTATTATTGCATTGAAAGACCACTCCTTAAAATTGTTTTACTTCTATTAAAATGCTGAGTTAGAAAAGCTTTGGAATATAATTTAAATGTCAGGCACATCAGGCCACCTCAATCTTTATGCCCAGCTCATTTGAGTAAATGTTTACATCTTCCCTTGAAATATTAATCAACAAGAATTATTTGCACAAAGCTCTATATTTAATAAATAACCACAAACAAACAAAACAAAAAAAAAACAAACACCAAAGCCCAAACAAACCAAAAGCACAACCAGGAGAAATCATCTGTGTGTGGTTTGCAACAGCCTCCAAGTATCAGATGATTAGTTTTTGTCTATCTACATTATTTTCCTCATGCTTCATTCCTATTGGCTGGCTTGAGGAGCGTGCAGAAGGTGAGGATTTGCTGCCACAGAAATTAGTTATATGTTAATCTGAAAAAATGTAAAAATATACTCTCTATAAACTGAAAAATAATGGGTTTTTCATTAATAGACTAATTTGTTCCTACTATCTCTGTCTGGGGGCCCTTTTTAACCCAAAGCAAAAAAAATAGCAACAAAAACCCCTCATTGTTCACTAAATTCTCCCAACTTAATAGTTTCCCTTCCTCCCTTCCTCCCTTCCTCCCTTCCTCCCTTCCTCCCTTCCTCCCTTCCTCCCTTCCTCCCTTCCTCCCTTNCATTTCAAACTCTCATCTTTCTCTCCTCCTTTCTATTTGTTTTAGTGTTTACTCTCCTTAAAGGAATCAATGAAAACTTTAAAAATATGTGAAGTGCTTCTTTGAGGTTTATAGCCTCTCTGCTTGCACAATTTCAAAAGGAAAAAAACCAATCTTTTAATTAAATATTACATGTTTGGAACAAATCTAATTGAATGGCCTCACTGTTCACTCATGGATAATCAGTGTGCCTAGCTCCTACCTACATTGCTGATTTCTTTCATGACAACCTAGAATTTCAATTCTCCTCTTACATAATTGTTTACCAGAACACAGACTGTGATTGTTTTAAGGTGTTTTAAGTTCTGCAGGTAATTGGCAGTTTAGCTGCTGCTCTAACATGCTTATTGCCAATGTATTTTTTTATTCTTCCAGCACTCTTTATTTCAAGCTGTTAAATCCTTTTGTGATGATGAATCCTCTGCTCACATTACTTCATAAAACAGCACTATAACTCAACTCCAATTTGAAGTTCTTAGAAATCTTCTGTTTGCTCCTCAAAATCCACCTATCAATGTAAAACTAAAGCAAGATCCAGACTTATCTTGCAGAGCATGATTATGCTGATAACACATGCAGGTTTTTTTTGTTCCCCCACCTACAACTGAGAGATAGGACTTTAAATTGCTTAGGAATAATTGTAACTATAGTAGCAAACTCCTGCTAGTGTAGCTAGGCTTCTGTTATTGTTGTACACTTGTTGTCACTCCCTTTGTCCACTGAAAAGTCCTTTTACATTCATAAAAAACCTCTGACTCTTTGTTTTAACTTTTTTTACTCTGCACAAAAGTAGTTATCTCTACAGATAGATATGGCTATATATCTCATATCTAACGTTCCAAAACTGCTTCTCAGCTGCAGCTTAACACTTGATGCATCCTGTAGCCTGGCCCTGTATCTTTGTTCCTCAGATTAGTGGATTCATAAATTTAGGAACCTACCAGATCAGATCCTTGATAAACTTCATATTAATCTGCTAGAATTCCCCCATTTCCTGTATTGTCAACAGAAAAATCCCTGAACAACTCATGAAGTAGAGCTACGTATCCCCTCCAGAGAGAGCAGTTTGAACGCATAGGCCAAACCCCCCAGCTGTACATACATGCATGAGCAAAGGGATGTCGACCTCGGGAGTGTAATGATACCCATGTTCCAGAGGGTGGCACCTGAAGGTTTGTCTGTCTTAGGTTTTTAGGTTTGATTCAAGTTTTTTTTTTATCAAGCACTTCCTGTGCCAACAATGTTTAGGCTACATTAAATGTGAACCAGTATGTTTCTTAGCTGAACTGGCTAAAAACCAACTAGTGCTGGGTGTATTTTTTAGCTTTGGCAGCTGAACTGGTTAAAAACCATCTAGTGCTGGGTGTCTACTGTTTTGTACTGCAAAGAAAGCTGTTGCCTTGCTTTTTTACAGATGTCAGCACTAGCATAGAGTACTGCAGCAAAATTAAGTCTTCCTTGAAGTAACAAAGAGCAACTCTTACAGAGTATCAACTGTTTCAAACAACGGGAAAAAATTTAGACTCAGTCAGGACCCAGTCCATCATGATTCAAAGATAGGTAAGTGAGGAGCATGACTAGGATAGGAGTTGGGGTGTGAAGGATCAGTGTGAAACATCCCAGGAATTATATGCAGCAGTTGGAAAGCACATACCTCTGTCTGTGGTCTTCATGTGACTTGGTCTGAACTGAAACTGGTCTAGACAATATCTCTTGTTGTCCTTTCTTATTTAAATAAATAAAAAAAGGTAGTCAGTGTGGGGGACATGGAGTCCATTAAAGATCAGTCTATACTTTTGTAAATCACAGACCACAACTACTGCTGCCTACTATGCAAAATATAGTCTACTGCAGAAAAAAACTTCTTAAACACAGGAAAAGATGGCTAAAAATTAAAATGCTATTGCTATCCCCCAACACTTATTTCTGCTTCACAATATATAATTGTCTTTTGCCCATAAATCTTTTGTCCAGGTTAACATTGAGATGCTGTTACTCTCCCTCCTTTGTCTCAGAAACACAGAAGCTGCAAATGCACAGGTAGATCAAATTTTCAGTTATTGCAGCTATTGTGAATTAAACCTTAAAAATAAATCTTTATTCATCCAATATGACCATCATTATACACTGATATGTTGTATGTACCTTAGGGAACAACAGTCTAAATGTTCAGATATCTTCTTTGTTGCTAAATTACAATTAGAAAGCATAATCCAGAACAAAATGCAGTTGCCTTGTTTGGGAGTCTGGGAGTTTTACTTTTGAAACTTAGACTGGTTTTTCTTTTGTTTTTTAAATGTATACCTTGACAATTTGGCAGTACTATGTGGTATATTAAGTGTCCTAAAAATATCTGATCTTCTGCTGTGTTCAGTGAAAGAAAAAAGTGGTTTTGTTGCTGGTTTTTTTAAAGAAAAGGGACTAGATGCTATTTTGGCCACTTAATATGGTTCTGTTCTGATGCCAGTCAGTTATCCTCAGCTTGTCACAGTTCAGGAGAAGAATATTTTCTCGGGATAGAAAAGTTTCAGAAGTAGGAAAAGTGCATATAACTATAGCTTTCCAGATGACTTAATTTGCTTTTTAAGCCTTATTTGAGTGACTACACTTAGAATTAATAGATTCTGATATGCAGAACACCCTCTCCAAAATGTTTTGGGTATAGAACCATACCTGCCCTTTTACAAGTTTGGCTTTTTTTTTCACTTGTCCAGTTTTCATATAGAAACTTGACTCTCTGGTACACAGCCCCACCAATGCTGAAGACTAATATTAACAATAAACTGGAAAATTCTGTTTTAATAAAGTTTTCTTCTTACTAACTTAACTAATATTTTCTATTTATGTTGCTTATTCTTTGTATTTCTTTCAACTGGAACAATGTAGATCCTACTTCAGAAGGATTTTATTGCAACAGTATATGGTTTTCAAATACTATTTTTTATTTTTTTTTTAGTATTTAAGACATAAAGACACCTACAGATCATTTTGTCAAACAACTAAAGTTTTGAACATGTTTTTATATATATCTGCACAAATGCTCTATGCATCTGTATGAACAACTACCTGCCTGATGAAGTTCTACTAAAAACATAATCAAACATTGTTTATATATAACCTTAGAAATAAAAAAAAAAGGGAAGTTACAAGCTTGAAACCTAAGTATTTGTAGTTCTCATGGTCTAAATAATTCCTTTTGAAACTTGACCTTGTGTGCATGTGAATCAAGGCTACATTATGTAACAGCCTGCACAACCTACTCACCATTACTTCTTCAGCCTGACGCACCAGTTCTTCTGTTTTCGCTTCTAATTCTGCATTAAGGCACCTGAGAGAGTAAAAAGGTTTGTCACTGAGTTCTTGAAAGATTTAAAAGAAATTAGTGTATAGTATCTCTGCCTGAACCATGTGACATTTTAATAACTTCTACAAAGGACCACCAAAATATACATCACACTATTAACAAAATTACGTTAAATTATTGAATCAGTTTCTGTCAATTCTACAGTAATAAAATACCTATTAAACAGTGAGGTTTAGACTATAATTTTGGACTTAAAGGGTGTTTTTGTTTTTGGACATGTCATTTGATATCTTTATTTCCTTAATGCTTTCTGTTGTTAACACAGTCCTTATCTAAGTTATACTTAGCAGCAGAGGTTAGGGAAGGAGTCATGGATGAATACACTGCTTGATGACATAATCCTGATGTGTCACACTACATATGTACAGGTTAAAATAAGATTGTGTTCTTGCATGCTTCGCTTTGTAGCTTTTCATGCAGTGTGACTGGAGTTTCTGAGACCTGGCTCCTTCTACCTCCTCTGTGCTCACAGGGGCTGAGAACGGACAGGTAACGGCTAGTGCTTTTCAAGTGTTTTCACTGCATTTGTCACAAGCTTTAGAGCTTCTAAGCATTTTTGAACGTGCTTAAACCGTTATATATTCATAATTCTCAAGTAATGTCGGTGTTTTAAATGCAGAAAAATCTAATGCCCTGTGCTGCGCGACCGAGGTGAGGCCTAGAGCAGCCCCGCCCCTCAGCGCCTGTGGGGAACGACGAGAGCGAGTTCAAGGCCGCTCCCGGTGCGCGCATCTGCAGGCTCTGGGGGAAACAGTTGAGGGGCTGGGGTAGCTGCAAACTCCCGTCAGGTCAGGCAGGAACGAGCGGGAGGAGGCCGGGGCGCCTTACTTGTACTTCTTCTCTTTGGCCAGCAGGTCCTCGCTGACCACGCCGGTCCCCGCGGGGGGGGTCGGCAGGGGGCCGGCGGGCGGTCTCCGCACCTGCAGCGAGGACGAGTTAGCGTGAGGAGCGGGCACGACCCGGCACGGCCGGTCTGCCCCGCGACCCTTCCAGCCCTCCGAGCCCGACCCCGCCGCCTTACCCCGGGGAGGCCCCCGTCCCGCCGGACCCCGCCGCCGCCCGCCGCCATTTTGTTCGCGGAGGTCGCCGTGCGTCGTCTCCTTCGCCAGGACGACCGGCTGTCGCCGCGGGGGGTGGCGGCCCTGCCTCCGTCCCCTCCACCGCCCTGGGGCCGAGGGACGGAAGCCCTCGCCGCTCGCTCTCCGCCCCGCCGCGGTCTGGAGCCCCGGACGAGCCTGCTACCGGCGCTGCAGCCTGCGGAGGGCCTGGACGGGGCAGCCGTGTTGCATCCCAGGCTGAGAGGCGACTGGAAGCTCAGACGCTTCCTCCACCTTTCCTTCGCCGTTTTGTGCCAGGGTGACAGCGTTTCGGTCCCTGCGACAGTGATGGGGGTCCGAGGAGAGCGGGAATCGGGGGATAGGACCCATGAGCAGAGGCCAGGGACCAGCTGGCTCGGGGCGTGGCGCTGGGCCGCCGTGGGTTCAGGTGAGGGGAAAGTGATAAGGTCTGAAGTGACATTACATTTATTATTGTAGTAAATATTTATTACAATTTATTAATACATATTTATTAAATAGTTCTATACCCTGACTTACAGGGACTGCATGTGGGGAAATCAGAAGGGCTTAGCTGACTGGAACTACAATATATTAATCAATGACCTGGACGAGGGGGTAGAGAGCACCCTCAGCAAGTTTGCTGCTGACACCAAACTGGGAGGAGTGGCTGACACAGCAGCAGGCTGTGCTGCCATCCAGAGAGACCTGCACAGGCTGGAGAGCTGGGCAGGGAGAAATTTAATGACATTGAACAAGAGCAAGTGTAAGGTGCTGCATCTGGGGCACAACAACTCCATGTATCACTACAGGCTGGGGGCTGATCTATTGGAGAGCAGCTCTGGAGAAAGAGACCCGGGGTTCCTGGTGGACAGGGGGATGGCCATGAGCCAACAATGTGCCCTCGTGGCCAAGAAGGCCAATGGCATCCTGGGATGCATTAGGAGAAGTGTGGCCAGTAGGTCAAGAGAAGTTCTCCTCCCCCTCTACTCTGTACTGGTGAGACCCCACCTCGAGTACTGTGTCCAGTTTTGGACACCCCAGTTCAGAAAAGACAGAGATTTACTGGAGAGAGTCCAGCACAAGGCAGCAAGATGCTGTAGGGAGTGGAGCATCTCCCTGCTGAGGAGAGGCTGAGAGAGCTGGGGCTCTTTAGCCTGGAGAAGAGGAGACTGAGGGGGGACCTCATCAATGTCTATCAATATGTTAAAGGTGAGTGTAGGGAGGATGGAGCCAGACTCTGCTCAGTGTCATCCAGTGACAGGACAAGAGGCCATGGGAGTCAGTTGGAGCACAAGAGGTTTAGGGTCAACACAAGGAAGAACTTTTTCTCAGTGAGGGTGTCAGAGCCTGGAACAGGCTGCCCAGGGGGGTTGTGGAGTCTCCTTCTCTGGAGACATTCCAGACCCACCTGGACCTGTTCCTGGGTGAGTTGGTCTAAGTGCCTCTGCTCTGGCAGGGGGGTTGGACTAGATGATCTTCTAGGTCCCTTCCAACCCCTAACATTCTGTGATTCTGTGTAGTTGAAGGATTTCAGCAGAAGTAAAAAGCCGTAAAACAAAAGAAGTGCTTGGAGGAGATTAACTTTGAGCACTGAGACATGCAGTGTAATGGGATAAAGGGAGGTGAAAGGAAAGGACAAATGTGGTTAGCTGAAGGCAAAAAAATAGAAATATCAATATAGAAGATTGAAGTGCTTAACAGTAATGTTGATATAAAGATATTGACACCAAGTGGGGGAAGAGCTAACCTATGAAAAGGTATAGAGATGCTGATAAAATTGTCATCTGTTATGTCAGTCCATGACTATATATATTTAATTTTTTTTTAAGCTATAAGAATAGCAAGAGGTTAACGGTGGCCCTTCAAAAAACAATATGCAGAATTTAACTCCATCAGTTATGCTTTTGATTAGAAGAAATAAGAAAGAATGAGGTCAATAGTAGCAACCAAGCCTTCACAGGGGGAAAGACAGATTTTGTTAGGAAATAAGCTGTAGATTCTATGAGAGATGAAAGCGTCATCCCCAAACTGAGGTTTTAGAAACCTGTCTGCTGATGTTTTGGGGGATTTTTAAGAGAGAGGAGCCAGAGGAGGGACACAACATTGGCAGGATGAAAGCTACAAGAACAACTGTGCTATTTCCAACAGCAACATTATTTTAAAAATTATTTTTCAAAATAAAAGTACTATTTCATTTCTGTAGAACCAAAATATCGGTAATATTCTTTTTTTCCTTTGTTTTTAAAGTTCTCATCCAATATAGCTATAAGATTATAACACCTTAAAAATTACAAAACTATTAGCTAGGGGATCTCTGCTAGTTAGATACTGAGGCAATATAATCACTGGTTGAGATTAGAGAGATTAGAGCCATGGGTTTTCCAGCTTTTAGATATATCCTAATAAACAAAAGAGGGATAGTTTATTATATCATCATATATCATAAATTATTAAATATGTTAACAAACACAGCAACACATGGTTCTTTTTCTTGAGCCCTCTGGGAATAACATATATATATAAGGATTCTAGATTCGTATCTTTTTTTCTAAGATCCACAACATGATTTATTTAATATTATTTGTTTTATTGTAGTACTGTATCCACTGGATTTAGATTTCAGCTACCACTTTGAAATCATATGAAAAGATTAGTATGTTTAGGTAAGTATTTCTTAGTGAACTTTATTTCTCCAGAGATGTAGAAAAAGATATTCTGTTACATTCTCGATCCCTTACTCCATTAAGGTTTTACCACTTTAAAATTGACCTGATGTGACCTTAACAGTTGTGGTTAATTCTCTAATACCTAGTTGGTAACTGAGTAGAGAATAGGCTTATATTAGAGATGACAACCAATAGCAAGATACAGAAGGGGCTAGGGAAATTTATCTCTCCTTATCTGTCCTTTGGAGAGTGGGC
>VYZU01090753.1:0-17097 GCA_013401355.1 Ceyx cyanopectus | reverse complement strand
TCTGTGATTCTGTGATCACAAATAATGTTGTGCTACTGTCCTAGCTGCATAATAAAATATCTTTTTTTTCTCTCTCTTCTGGCACAGTGCTCCAGCTCCCCTGTCAATGGTGAGTTTCTGACCAGGTCATCTCCCTAAGGAATTTTCTCTGTACATAGTCCTGGCATGGTTCATTTATCTTTGTCTTTCTTTCTTTTTTGGGGAATCAGAATCTGCTGTGTGTGCTTCAGTGAAAAGGTACGTGAACCATCAGCAAATTATCTTGGCAGCATTTTCCTTGGGTGTGATACTGGTTTGTTGGGGATGTCACTTAAGGTAGCAGGAAGCCTCTGAAACCACATGTAGCATTTCTCTTTCCACAAAGTCCCGGGATTCTTTGTGGGCAAGAAGGACTCTAGTTGCACGCCAGGGAAGGGGAAATGCCTTCTTGGGGCTCTGTTTCTTGTGCAGAACAAAGAAAGGCAGGGCAAGTCCCTGGTGTGTCAGCAGCCTGACAAAGGGGATTTACTGTCCCAAGAACTTTGGCATGGGTGCTGAGCTTATCTTGGCAAGTGATGGGGTCTAAGACTCAAACAGGTATGCTTCAAGCCTTCATTGCACTCAATTTCTACCTTCTAGTCAACAATTTACAAGTACCCTCTCCCTGCTCCCAAACAGTGCCAGCAAATAATTTTAATCTTCTGTGTTGTTTGTTCTGTGTTTGTTCTGCGCCCCTTTGTTATGTCTGCCTGGCATTGCTTCTGCTCCTTGGGGTGGGCTAGACCCTTCCCATGAGTCCCTTCTGCAGATGAACCAAACTTCAGTGAACACCAGCCTGTGGTCAGGGTCATTTGGACACCTTTCACTGCCTGCTGGGGCTAGGGGCAGGAGCAGCTATGCTTTGTGCCAGCATATGCAACTGTATCACTCGCAGAGCACCAGCTCTGTGACAGTGCTGTTGCAGGTCTGGGGCAGCTGTCACAGAGGGGATGTGTCCACTTTTTTTTTTTTCCCCACCAGTGTCAGCCAAGAGATGCTTCAGGAGGTAGCCCGTGGTGAAGCCTCCCCCTGCAGCCTCACTTTTGGTCAATATGCCTGTGCACAGGTAATGGCAACCCACTTCTTTCCACATGCTATTGTGTTTTATAGAGTCATGGGCTGTTTTGGGTGGGAAGTAACCTGTAAAACTTCTCATCCAACCCCCCTACAGGGAATAGAGACATCTGCAACTAGAGCAGGTTGCTCAGAGTCCTTTCCCTGACCTTGAACACTTCCAGGGATGTGGCATCAACCACCTCTCAGGGCAACCTGGGCCAGGGTCTCACCACCCTCAATGTAAAAAAATCTCTTCCTTCTCTCCAGTCTAAATATCCTCTTTTTTTTTTTTTTTTTTTTTTTTTAGTTTTAAATCATCACCCCTTGTCCTATCACTACACTCTGTGATAATGAGCCCCTCCCCATCTTTCCTGTAGCCCATTTTGCTTGTGCGGATCATAGATTAGGTAACAGAAAGATCCAGCATTTGTAACTGGTTAAGTTTAGACTTGCTTCAAGTCAGTGTCGGTTTGACTTTCTTCTGACTCTTCTGTCAACAGGTTCATCACCCTACAGTGCTGAATGCTCATGTGTAGGTGAGCTGGTGCAGCAGCCCTGAAGGAGTTTTCATACTGCAGCATCTAATCAGGACACATTATCTCTTTACAGATTTTCCCTTTCTTTTTCAGAGTGCTTGGCTCTGGGACCTTCAAGATGATTTCCTCATATCCTTATATTCTTGCCTTAGCCCTAAACCTGCCAGTGCTATGGATCCAGAATATTCAGTCCTGTTCTTTTCCAAATACAATGCCAAGAAGCTCATAGCTGCTTTGACCCTGTTCAGCCAGCGGGTGGGTATGACATAGACAGCTTTTTGCTTTCCTGTAACATGAATGCTAGTGGAAGAATTTCATTAACAGGACCTGATATTTTTACCTTCACAATATTTAAAAAATGACACTGGTTTGTTGGTTTTTTTTAATTTTAAAAAGGGCACTGTTTCAGTCAACAGATCTCCACCAACACAGCAGAGTTCTATGCTGTTGAAAATAGCTGGGAAGACAAATAACAGCCCAAGCTCATGTGGCTGTTGCTGATTCTAGTGGCAACACAGACTTGGGGTTCCAGTGTGAATTACAGGCTGGCTGTATGTGAACTGCATAAATATTGGTGGACGAGTTGCTGTCCAGAGAGATTATTGCGAGGGGTGATTCTGTTCATCATGGTCAGATTTACATGGGATTATGTTAACGCTTGTGTAGAAGTCTATATTCACTTGGATTAATCTGTTTCCTTCTTGTCTCTTGCCTTCAGTTTTCTCATGTGCCTCTCTCTTTTGAGTGGAGCATGATTTTCATTAATGGCCTATGGGAGAAGATGTTGCAAGAACCTGATATTCACAGCCCACTCATTTTGTCTCAGTGGGTCCATGAGGGGCTTCAGCCATTCCTGGTCAACCCCAAGGTCTTTGCTTGCCTCCATGCTAAAAACGTGTTGTGTGAGACGTTCCAGATGATGTAAGTGCTGAAAACTAATATTGTTTCCGTTGCTATGGTGGCAAAGGGGCCTTTACTCCAGCCTCCCAAAGCGAGCACCATGGAGTGATGGAGGCCTGGGTGGGGTTTCTGAGAAGCTCTTTCCAAGGCTTTGTAACACACCTGCTGACCCTGTGACTGGTCTTCTGTAATGGGGGCAGGGCTGTTGTGAAGTCACACTGGTAGCTTTGAAAAGAGATGTGATTGATCAGAATTGTTTCTGTGAGAATCCAGCCCTAACAGGTTTGACTTCTTCTGTTTTTGAGATGTCTGCCTTTTTATCCATCTTCAGAGTCACTGCGCTGAATGGGATATATTCTCACCTTTCAGTGGAGGAGCAGAGGAATCTTTATGCAGGGATCAAATACTATCTCATCCAGCATGGTAAATGACTTGATTTTATTTTAGAAACAACAGGAAGCTTTAAGCCACCAATGAATGATACAACACCAGCTGCCATCTGTTATGGGGCCGAGGCTTCACAGATTATTTTGGTGAATTTATGTTGTCCCTTCAATGGAAATGGGCTGGGAGTATGACAGTGATAAGTGGTATCAGACATCGTTTCCCTGCCTGAAGGCTTTATTAATCCAGAATTTTATAAATCAGCACGGTCAGTCCTATACATCCTGAGAAAAAGGCATTTACTGCTTTTGTTGTGAAGGAATGGTGCATGGTTTGGTTCAGAGAGCTGAACTAAATAAATAATTCAGCACAGAAGTTAACTCAGAAAGGGACCCAGGGAAGACACTCTCTTGTCTCCAGGCAGTAGCATACATGCAAAGATTTATTGCCCTGCAAAAGGTTTTGGCAGATTTCAAAGGTGGAAGAAAGAGACTGGTGATTAAATATTTGGAGAGCTGTGAAAGAACAAGGCATCTGTCCTGACCTGTGTGCATCTGTGACCTGAATGCACTCGGGGAACTTTCTGCTTCCTGACTTCTCCAGGAAACTGGAGCCTGTTCCACATTGGGACGTCTCCAATCTCCACTGACTTCCTAATACAGTGCAAGTCTCTAGGTTTTTGTTTTGTTTGGTTTTTTTATGTCTGCCTGTTTTGCAGGATCAAACCAGAAATGCTACAATGCAGCCATTCTGGGTCTGAATTCTACCGCTTGGTTTAAAAATTATCTTGGATCATTTTTGGAGCATGTTACTGTTGGAGACCTACAGCTTTTTGGGGATGAACCAACAGTAAGTACAGGCTCAGGTGATGAAAAACTTGCTGTGTTCAAAATACTCTGTGCCTGGGAGGTTGTCTTCCTTCCCTGACCTGGAAAGGCTGCTGGCAGGAACATTCTTCTTGTCTGTTTATAGTGAACAGTCACTTCGATCCTTACTTTTTTCCCAATTGTGATTTCTTGTGATGAGGCACGTGCACAGAAGTTGGTTTCACATAGCTAATTCCGCAGAAGGCAAACTGAAGTCAATAAGAGGAGCAAACCCAGCCTTCATCTCAAAGCTGGACTGATGCCTAGGCCTGGTTAGTGAGTGACTGCACCAGGCCCATGTGTCAATGCTGCTGTAGGGTACCTTCAGCAGCTCTCTGACCTTTGTGCTTTACAGAGAGGGTTACATGCCCTGGGTGTGCAAAGATAAAAAAAACTCCCAGTGTGCTACTGGAAAACAAAACCCAAATTTCCTCACAACCTTAAACTTTAAAGCTAGGTGAAAAAATCCTTATTGCTTGAAGTGAAATTTCTTCAAACTGTCCCAGGTGACTCTGAGGACCAAAGTATCCATCTGAATTATTTTTTATTTGTTTTCCCATGTCAACACCATCAGCTTCAAAAATTTGCCAGGGATCCAGTCAATCTAGAGATGATCAGGAACTTGACCTTGCTCCAGGAGACAGCTGTGTACTATACCTGGCTGCTGACCTCTTCTCCTGGTTTCTCCTTATCGAGGTATGAGCCCTGACCTGACTTCCTACCTGGCTTATGGTTTAGCTTGGCACTGTGACTTAGCAAAAGGCTACTGAGTGGTGATTCTGAAGACTGTTTCCAGGAAACCTTTAAAGCATTTTTCTGCTCCTCAAGTAATTGCATTGCTCTTGATCTTGGGGAGGGCCAGAGCACAAGTTTCAAGTCTTGTGAAATGACTGTCACACAGTGCCAGACATCAACTGATGAGCAACAGGTTGTTTTGCATGGTTTGGGGTTTTTATGTGACCCAGGGGTGCTGTCTGCCAACAGGAGTATCAGCATCATCAGAGCTAGAATGAATCAGGGAAATATGCACTGGGACTGTCTCTCATACAGGTAACCTGCCCTCCTTGTCTCCCACCTACAGCCTCCCAGACAGACTTGTTTGCTACCTGAGCCCCTCGGCAGTGAGTAACCTGAGCAGAGATGATGCTTTGAGCTTGGCTCAGAGGATCAGTAAGAATTGCCCATTGAACCTGACACACAGAGGAATAAGTAAAGAGAGAGCTGCCTCCTCCCTGACAACAGAGGAACTGCAGGTAATCATAGAATCACAGAATCGTTTAAGTTGGAAAAGACCTTTCAGATCATCGAGTCCAACTGTTCTCCCATCACTGCCAGGGCACCACTAACCCATGTCCCTCAGCACCACATCTCCATGGCTTTGAAATCCCTCCAGCAATGATGGGGATTCCACCACTGCTCTTGGCAGACTGGGACAGACCTGGACAAGGGGAAGAAATTGTTTCTCAGTTCCAACCTGAACCTCCTCTGGTGCAACTTGAGGTTGTTCTTCTTTGGATGTGGTCCAGCACCTCAATGTTTTTCTTGTAGTAAGGGGCCCAATCTAATCTCCTATCCAGCCCCATGACTCAGTTCTTCCTTCATTTATCTAGACAAAATTTGTGAGTGTTGAATGTTCAACTCTAGTGCCTCCACCTGTGTACACTGCTGTAGGTCATCTTGGTTTTTTTTTGTTTTTTTTTTTTTAATTGGAGTGTCTGGCTGATGTTGCATGATCTGCAAAATCTAATCTAATGGGTGGAGGCAGACTAACAACAGGCTTCATTACACAAGTTAGAGGCAGAAAGTCCAATGATTTAAGATATCCAAAGGCTGTAGGATCCACTAGGCTCACCTCATAACTCTTCTGACTTCCTTTTCTGTCTGTGTTGGACCTTTTCAGGTTGCATCCTCTTTGGTGAGAAAGTTTGAGTATTTCCCTCCCACAGTGCTGCGTGCACTGGGCCAGGCTGCTGTCGGGCTCTCCGTCTCCGACATTGAAAACAGCATCAGTGAGAAAGACCTTGAAGCATCTCTACCTGCCCTAGGTGAAGTTCATGGCTGGACCTATGAGCAGTCCAGTGCAATTATCAACAAACTGCTCGGCTCTGGCTATCAGGTACAAAGGATAAGTTCCACACGTGGCATAGCTACCTGCCAGTAAATCATGTTTTGCCCTCCATATACTCATGTGCTACATTTCAGATCTCAGATGGACAGAGCCTGGCAAAGCTCGGGAGCTTGATGGCCGGTCTCAGCAGCAGCACGATTCAGAGTCTGTCTCCAGGAGTGGTCTTGGAAGCCATTAAGTTGCCTCAGTTTGTTCAGCAGATGGTGACACTGCCCTCTACTCTGAAAATGACATTTGTGGAAAAGGTGAAGTTATTTTTCTCTTGGGGTGTGATGAATTAGCTGAGCTCCAGTCACTCACAGTAAAGAGCAGTGGTTTTCTGGGACCTGGCATTGAGACAACCCTGTGCGCCCAGGACCCAATCTCTTCGATGTGTTGTCATTGTCAGTGTGCAGCAGCACAAGCATCTCAAGTCCCTGTCACTGTGCCTGTGGAGGTGTCCTTGGCTGTCAGCCTGTGTGTCTTGCTGAGCGTTCTGGGGACTAGGGTGAAAGAAACTTATTTTACAGGATGGTCTTAGAAACTATTCCCCACTTACTTGAAAAGAAGCTTTCAGAGGAAGTATATTGTCATGATTTGAAGTGAGACCATGTGAATCATAGAATCATAGAACATTAGGGGTTGGAAGAGACCTCTGGAGATCATTGAGTCCCAACTCTCTGCCAGAACAGGATCACCTAGGGCAGTTTAGAAAGACCCTTGTAGGGTAGACTGATCCTTCAGCAGTGCACAATTTAATTCCCCCTCTGATCATGTAGGGTTTGCACACCTCTTGTCCTTTTTTTCTTGCTGTGACTTTAGCCTTCAAGTTGCATGTGTAGCCTTCAAGTTCATCGCTATTCATCCTCCCTCTGATAGGAAAGACTCCGACTGTGTTTGGCACCAGAGGCCCTGCCTCTATTGTGTCCTGGGGCAATGAGGCTGCCAGGGCTCTGTGTGAAGCATTGGGGAAATATCAACTCCTTCACCACAGGACTGCCCTGCAATGTACCTTCAGCAAGTTGAAACATTGTTTGCATTGACAGAGAGGAAAGATGTGTCCCTCTTTTCTGACCTGTCAAATGTTTTTTGGGTGTTAAGCCAAGACGTGGGAAACTGATAAGAGACAGAATCATTCCATACATCACAACCCCAGGTATTAGCTCCAAGCAGCTCTCTTAGTCTGGTGACTGTGTGAACCAGGAAATATTTTCTAGTGTTAGGTCTCCAAGACATGCCCAGGTGATCAGTAGGGGAATTTGCCTGGCTTCTTTCCAGTTTGTCATTTCTTCTCCATCAATTGTTCATTTTAGCCACAGTGTTTGAATTATATATATGTTGTTTCTTTTAAAGATTTCCTCCAGCGTAGACCACCCTGCTGACCTGGTTAAATATACCCCCAATGCTCTGGCCAGTTACATTCCAAAAGCATTGCTTGTTTTTGGGGAAGAGAAGCCCAGTGTTCAGGATCTCAACAGTAAAACATGGACTCGAGAACAGGTAATATGTGAGGAACTTGTGTCCTTCCTACCCATCAGTGTCAGCCTCAGACTGTACCAAGCTGTGCGTCCACTCTGCAGAGCTGTCTGAAAACACAGGTGAAGGTTGCAGAAGAGCCTGGCAAGCTATTGACACTTCTGCCTTTGCTTCACAGGCAGCCATGTTCTTCAGTGATGTGATAAAGACAGAGCCTGACTTCAGCAGGTAGCATTTTCCTTTTCCCTTCCATTTTCCATGTTTGTGTTTGCTGTGATTGCAGCTTCTGTGTGTCCTTTGGTACGTGTGGCAGACCCACTATATTCAATACATACCAACAGATGGGAAATAGCATCCAAATTCAAACACATAGTGTCAGGATTTACCAGGGTGTCAGCTGAAAAATATACCCATAAGCCACACTTGCTTTCTAAAATGATGCTGCTGGCTCATGCTGCACCTGGAACCTTGGTTCTTATTGCCCCTGGGGAAGGCATTCCTCATGGCACAACACATCAGTCTTCTGCAGTCCTATTCCAGGGATTAAATTTAGCAATGGAGTCAACGTGGATGTCCTGCTGATTTCACAACAGAAGCTTTTCCATATAGAAAGTTATTGGAGTGTTAAGGGCCTTCTCCCTGGGCCCTCCCAGACTGTGCAGACCATGCTCAGTGATATGGATCTGCACAACTCCCTTTCCCTTAAAATCATAGAATGGCCTAGGTTGGAAGGGACCTAGGAGATCATCTAATTCAACCTCCCTGTCATGGGCAGGGATGCCTCTCAACTAGACCAGACTACTCAAGGCTCTGTCCAACCTGGCCTTGAACACCTCCAGGGAGGGAGCAGAATGTGGGGCATGTTCTGAAAACACAGGGAGGAGACTGATCCTGCAGTTCAGGATGCAGCAGGATGGTTTGTCTCTGCATTTCCACTTCCACTATGAGTCTCTTGATGTTTATTTGACCAGTGATGGCTTCTTCATCTCCCACACAGGGACAGGGCAAGAGTAGCAGATTTGAGGGGGTGGAGTTTGGAGAGCATTATGTTTTGAGAATGGGGGAGGTTTAAGCTTACTGTATTTGTCATGATACATGTGAGAGCTCCACAATGAATTTCCTCCTTAAGTTCCCGCCCTTCTGATTTGCCTTCTGTAAATGTCCAGGCTTTCACAGTCAGTCCTCCAAGGCTTCACGTGTGTAGCTGCCAACGAGACGGAAGCAGAAAGATTTCAAGAGCTGGCCAAAGTAATGAAGAAGAAGAATGTCAAGCTCGGAGAAGACCAGGTCAGTTCCTGTATTTTGAACTGCTGTGTTTGATGTTGCCATGAAGATAGCAATAGGGATTCTTCAGCCAGAACACACTTCTAGGTTAAGGGACTGGAACAAATTTAACTGGTTCTGTGTCTCCATCCCACAGTTCTGAATTTCCCCCAAGACAGGATAAGTCAAATCCCAGTTGGCAGGTTTTTCAAGAGCCAAAACCTCTGATGCATGTTTTTTGGTTTGGTTTTTTTTTTTTGGTTGGTTGGGTTTTTTCCCTTACTTTGGAGCAGAGTAAAATCTCTGCATCTTTTTTATTTTTACTTATGTTTTCATGCTGCTTTCATTCCTTGATGTAAACTGTATTTTCCTTTCAGCTGAGTTGCTTAGTAAAGATGGTGACGCTGCATGGGATTCCCAAGGATTTGGATAGTTATCCTAAAGAGCTGTTGCTGTTTTTAAGGTAACTGTGCTGTGCTTTTCACAGTGTTGTCTTAGTACTTGGTGGGAAAAAAGGTATTAGCTTATAACCTAGCTGGTAATTACTAGTTCATGTTCAATGTATTTTTTCCCTTACAAGGAAAAGAGTCTGTTTGGATATGAAACTAGCATGTGATTTTAGTACTTTCTGACCTCTGTGCTTTTTTCCTCAATGTCAAAGAAAACAGACAGTAGAGTGGTTTTCTTTGTTCCAGTAACTTCACATTGTGTTCTCTATCTCTTAACAGTTTTAAGCTGAGTTTCACAATAGATTCCCTAAGGTGACCATGATTTTTTTTTAAAATGTGGATCTCTGGGAAGAACAACTATATAGAGTTCAGTCTGGGGATGTGGAAGGTGTTACCCTTGACACAATATATGTTGAACAGCCTTGAATCTGTCCAGCTGTTGGATATTGTTCACAAACTATTTGTCTTTATAGCCCTTCAGACTACGCAGCCACGGGAAGCTGTGTGCAGTACTTTGCAAATATTGGGGAAGCAAATGTTGATGTTCTGCAGAAAGAGTCGTTTCAGCGGAAGCAGCTGCTTTTGGAGGCTTTAGCATGTTTGGTATGTGGTGAAGGAACAGCTCTGCATGAGGCTGGTGAGAACTTGGGATTCAGAAATGTTCTTCTACAGTAGCATCCAGTTCTGTTTAATGCCTTTGGTTTGTATTATTCCAGAAAATACCTGACATGCAAGTAAGCGAGGAAAATGCAGAAATTCTGGGACATCTGGTCTGTGACTTGGGTGGAGAATACATTAGAAGTTCTGGTGGGAATTTACTGAAGTACTTAAGCCAGTGTGAGTCTTTCCTGCCTGATCAAGAAGAGGCTATTAGGAGTGTCATCAGCAGTGGTAACACTACATTTGGGTATGAATTTTTCTTCTTGACATTAGCAAAACAATTCCCTTAAAAAAAACTATTGTCTTCCTAAGACTTGAGTGAACACCAGCCAACAAGCTTTATCAAAAACTTGAATAACTCATTGCTTTTAAATTTCACGTTGGACCTTTTACATTGTTTTATTTAAACTTTTTTCAGATGAAAAGTTTGGCTGGAATTCTACTGAAAAATACTTTGTCACTTCTGTGTCTTGCTGTCATTACAAAAACCTGTCCTCTGGTCTGTTTCTTGTTAAACAAATTTCTCTGAGACTGTCCTGATGAATATGGGTGGACTCGGGCTGTTTATCAGACACTGACTTTCAGAAAACATTCTTTTTCTACCTTTCAAATTGTCAGATGCTTGATAAATCCCTGGCTATATCTAACAGAGACATTGTCTAGGGAGGCAAAATATTTTCCCTTCCTGTGTCAAATGCCCTGAGTTCTTGGCACTGAATTGGGTGATGTTTAATGGTAGGTATTCTTTGGATTTCATGCTTAAGAAAATAATGTGTTTGTTAAATGCTAGTTTCCCACCAGGCTGCCCTTATTCATGCTCCTGTTCTGCTGGAATGAAGTTTTCTGTAACAGGAAGTCATTGAGAAGGTTTAGGATTTAAGTCTTATTTTATTAATCTCAGAAGTTACAAGGACGTACTCCTGGCATCTTTTAATGTGGTTTTGGTTGTTTTAGGTTTGGTTTTTTTTCCTGGTGATTCTTCTTTGAAAGCTGATCCTTGCTAATTTTTGTCTGCAGGCCTCCTGAAGCATGGTCAGCTTTTACCTTGAAGAAGCTCACTGGATTGATTCCTGTATTTGATCACAACATCTTGCAGAAGATCCCCAAGGTGGGTTATTTGTGGAGGTGGGGGGTGTTTCTCAAGCACTTCTAGGTCCTGGCAGGAAGTAGTAGGATGGGGATTGTCCAGCTGGTATGTTTTCACTGGTGTCTTCATTGTAAAGCATGGTCCCAAAAAAATGTGTCGTGGATGGTCATGAGAAGCAAAGGTTGATTGAGTTGACAACCTGAAGCTTCAAATCTAGTAATTCTCTCCATTTAACTGTTGGAAGAGAACCAGTGGTGGAAAGCAGTAGTAACTATACATGGCGCTTTGTGAGGAGTTAAAATCCTTTATGAGCTGTGGCACATTGTTGAGTATAAGTGTTAAGAAGTTTGCCTTTGGTTCACCAAGAAAATGTTCCTTGGCTGCTATAGCAGCAGGTCTGCTGCCCATAGTACTTGAAAAAGGAAGTATTTTATCTGAGTAGCACCTTGTTATGCTGGTGATATGCCCACCAGCACTGCAAAATCACCCTGATGAAACATTTTCTTTGCAGAATGTTTTAACTTGCTGGCTGAAAAACTTTGCACGTGATTCACCTCTGTCGAGGGAGCAGCTGGGCACTGTTGTGGAAGAACTCCTGCCTGCTAGGCAGAAGCGTGCTGCTGGTATGGGAGCTTCTTCTCACTCATAGTGGCAGTGGTCTCCCTGCTATCAGGGTTCAGGCTAGTGCTTGTGGATCTCCCCGAATGGGTTGGAGTTGAGCTATGAAACATCTGGTGGTAGGTCACCTAGCAGGTGGATGGAACTGTGGTTGCATACCTGTCCCAACTCCAGCAAGGGAAAATTCAAAGATTGATGGAAAAGGATTTAACACTGAGCACATTTTGATAACTGCTTCAACAGATTGCCCAAGTGACAAGAAGATAACAGTGGAGGTACTTAATGATGACTTGATGCCTGCTTACTACACACCCGATGAGCTGCGTGTTTGCCTGAAGAACGTCTCTCTGGAGAATTACCTCACTCAGCTACTGTCCTATCCATTCAGTGTTGAACAATTAAGGGTGCTGAAGAACCATCTGGAGGAGGTAATGCCAACTAGAAAAATGTCTATTTATCTACTGGTGAGATTGCTCATGGACTTGTCCAGTTGAGTTTAACTATCTCCAAGGACTGATACTTCACTATCTCTCTTGGCACCTCCTCCAGTATTTGACCACATTTACTGTAAAAATACTTATTTCTGAATATCTAATCAGAACTTTCATTGCCTATTGGCCCTTATCCTTTCACTGTGCACCTCTGAGAAGAGTGTGGCTCTGTCTACCTATAATCTCCCATGAGATAGTTGAAGACAGCAATAAAATCCTTCTTTTCTTCAGACTAGAAAACCCATCCCCCTCAGTCCCACTGCCCCACTTTATATCTTATGTGCTTCTGCCCCCTGATGAGTATAGCCCTCTGCTAGACTTGCTGGTCTTTGCTAGACTTTGTCAAAATTGTTGTTCTGCTAGGGAACCTCAAACTGGATGTCACAGATATGCTCATGGAATCCCACTGACTTTGGTTCCTTATTCCTAGTAGACTTTTGGAGCTCTTCCACATCATCTTTGCAAAGAGTATAAATTCATAAGTGCAGGCATGATAATGAATATTCACAGCAATAACAGTTGTCTTTCCACAGATGTATCCTAATGGGTATCCTGAAAACGTGCTCAGAAAGATGGGCCCCCTCATTCATTTATTCACCCCTGAGGAGATTTCCAAATTGAATATAACTTCAGTTGATACACTGAAGAGCTTGCTAAAATCCAGCCTATCAAATACTCAGGTAGGGATTCGGGTTTACTTTGCTGCCTGGTTTGGGAGCTGCTGATTTAGGACTAATTTAGTGGGTTCAGAGACTAGTCTGTCCTTGAGGTCCAAACAAATAGAGCTGAAATTATTCAATTTTATTTTTTGTAATTATTGCATCTGCTTCTTTTATTTATTTTTTCTTTTGAGGATGAAAACATAAATTCTGATTCAAGTAAAACTTAAAAAAAAATCCCCTGTGTTTCTAGGCTTCTGCACTCATTACAAGATATATTGACTTGGGCAATGCCTTGGACACCAAGGCACTGAACGTCATTGGTTCCAATTACGTGTGCCTTCTAAACGTGACCGATTTGAACATGATACAGCCCAACAGCTTGAAGTAAGTCAACAGTCATGGTGCTCTTGTCTTCTCTGCAAAAAAGCACTTTCCCATCAGCAAGTATATTTTCCTTTCCAGTCAGTAAAAGGAAATACAGGAAATTACTTGGGACCAGCTCTGAGTCGAGGTTTAAAAGCCGACTGTTCTCTGTCCTGCCAGGAAGGGCTCAGAGCTGCAGTCACACTCCTTTATTGAATCTTGGCCAACAGCAGACTCTCTGCATGTATGCTTTTTGCTTTTATATAAAAAAAAGCAAAAAGAGAAGGAGTGAGATGCTTTTTATATAAAAGCAAAAGAGAAGGAGTGAGATGTAACTTAAATTCCTTTTAAAGTCTGTGGAATTAAATTAACTAATATATCCTTGCAAACACAAGCTTATCATGTACCATCAGAGCCATGATAATTTAGAAGATGTGACATTTTGAACAGGAGACTGAGCCGTTATTTTTTCTCTTGGCTTCTCTCCATACCTATTCTATCTACTGGGGAGTGGGAGTTACCTGTCCAATGTAGAGAATCCCAGAGATACACTCAGAATAGTTCAGAATTTACTCAGGTCAAAGATAATAAGAACTTTTCTCTCCTTAAATCTTTCTTTTTCTGCAGAATGGCTTCTCTGAATCCATCAGCCTGTTCACAGACTACAAAAGACATCTTATATGAGAAAGCAAAACTTGCTTTCTCAGACCAACACTTTCCTGCTTACTATAAACTTATCAAACCATATCTGGGTATGTAAAAGAACAGTGTGTTACGGGGAAAGAGAGAGATCTTAGCCAGAAACCAAATGGCTGTCAAATACCATTTATTTTCAAAGCCAAATTATTAAAAGTTTCAACTTCTTCCAACTTGTAGATAGCATAAAATAGTCTTGAAACATTCATTACCTGACTTGTAGTCACCCAAATTGATTGTCACATGGGGAAGAGCAAACTTGTGACTTTTAGCATGGCTAAGGTGTACTAGATCCACAAGAAATCAAGCTGCTAACGCCTACTGCTTATCTCACAGTCCTTCTCCATGTCACAAAACATAGGGTTTTTTTTCCTGTTAAGCCACAAATGAACTAACTCTTCTTACCACTGTCTGTCATTAAACAGATCAATTTAATGGCCAGCTCAGCAAATACTTCCCAGCACAATGTAGCAGCACCCATGATTTTTGCGGTTGGAACTCTTTCAACCCCAACCTAAGACATCTTTATAGCTCTACTTTCTATTCACAACGCTGCCCCTTTCAGGACTGTCCTCTGGGCTTTGTTACACTTTCTCTTCTTGGTTACAGGGGGTGCTCCTGGTGTGGATCTCAAAGCTCTGAGCAAAGACAATGTGAACATGAATGTTAGTACTCTTGTGAGTTTAAGAAAAGACTCTTTGATGGTGAGTTGAATCTCCAAACTGTTTTGACTCCTACATTCAGGTTAAGCTAAGCAGCTGGTTTTGGTCACCTTGTCTGTTGGTGTAAATCAGGAGTCACTCCATCACATTCAAAATGGTGCTAGACCAGTAGAAAGTGAAGAAATTTGTCTGAAACTTCCTTAGAAATTTAATTTGGAGTCATACATGGGCACCAAGCCAGTCTTACTGGAAAATATCTTTAGACTAGCTCTCATAGCAGTGGCAGGAGCAAGGGACAGGCACCCACTAGACTACAGTCCACAGTGATGTGACAAGAGTGTTAGCAGTAATATTGTCAGTGTGAGAAGAAAGCTTGGTGATTTGGGCAGGGACTAGGCCCCCCCACTTGAGTATAGGAGATTTGTCATCAAAGGACAAGAAATACTCTTTTGAGAGACATTGTGTTTATTCCCCTGACGGGGGAAGATTGTCCCTGTTGAAACCACTTGCCAGATAATTGCCTTCCTTGTTTTTCACCCTTCTGCTAATAGAAACCCCACTGGTTACTTGGTCAGAGGTGTTATTACCATTCTGCGTTTACATCTGTAACTCCTGGATTTCTCCTAGAGCCTGACGCCTTCTGAGGTTCAGGGTTTGCTGGGGATGTATCTTCCTGATCTGAAGAACTGGAAGAACAAGGATCCCATCCGGGAGTGGATCCGAAGGCAGAAACAGTCAGAACTGGATAAACTGCATATTGGGCTCATTGGGGGAACGCAAGAAGGCTATATCAACATCGTCACGCCCAAATTTCATCGTATGTGTTATGTTAGGACCTCTGACTGCTGTTCATTAAATACTTATTTTTGAGTTACAGTGAGGAGAAAAGCTACCTTTTGGAAGCAAAGTGCTTTCTGCGGTCTGTAAAACATAACTGAGTGCACCAAGCTCAAGCAAATGGTGGCCTTGGGCAGCACTGTTGAACAGCTCTGCTCCTGCTTGCAGGAGTGCTTGTGCCACGGCCCTGGGAAGTCTTGCCAGCTGCTCCTGTGCCAAGAGAGATGAGGCTGTTGGTATGGGCTACTTCAGACCCCTTCCAATGGCACTGCCTACCCACCCCATTAAAGTGCATTGGGCAGGGCTCACCTCCTCCCTTCACCTCCCAGCACTGAGGGGCAGCAAGTTCCAATCTGACAAAGATATTTAAGCCTCACAGAGGAGAAAATCTGGGTTTGATAGGAGAAGCAATCCTGTAATCCGGCTGAGAGTGTCCTCACTGGCTGAACATCTCACCTCTTCTTCCTCTGCTGTGTGTTGTGTTTGGGATAGCACTTGGTGATTTATCCTCATTAGATAGCCAGAGACCTTCCCTTGATGTGGCATAAAGAGATGTTCTCCCCCATGGGGGAATGGTTCAGTTGATTTCTTTGCACTGATGTCCCCTCTTTTTTTCTCTAGCAACATCTGTAGCCTCTCTGGGTCCTGTGGCCATGACACTCCACCTCCTGCCTGCTCTGATTATGAGTTTCCTGATGATGTCAATCTTATCTTGAAGACCTTCCCTCAAGGGAAAACAAGATGAGAGGGACTAGCCTGTGACCTGCCCTTGAAGCTTGATGGGGACAGCCATGCCTGGGGGGCAAGGGGTTGCTCAATGCTAGCAGGTAACTGTTACACAACCCACGATTCATTTTTAGGTATTTTTGTCTTTCAAATCACTCAAAAAAATAGCTGAAGGGAAGATTTCAACCTCTTCAGAGCTGGCTCTTTGCCTTCTGTACAGACTAAACCCAGTTAAGCCCCAGCCACATTACTGCACTGCAAATGATGCCGATATTTTACTGCATGAACCTGCTGGGTGAAGGGTGAGCAAAGGGGCTGTTCTGCCTGAGAGCGACCGTGTCCCCCAGGGGCCTGACTTCCCAACACTGCCAATGCCACTGAGCAGGAGGGAAGTTCTCCAGCTTACTCTAAATCCGGAATGGAACCAAGTAAAAAAAAAAAAAAAATGCCAGACACAAATGGATGAGTTGCTGCTTTCTTCATTCAGGCTGCCCACACCTTTCTCTTGCCACGTATCAGACAAATTAAAAGGTTATGTGCCCCAGATGGGTCTGTTACTTTTATTTGTGATTTCCTAAACACTAAAGAGCTGAGGCTGTTCTCAGCTTCCTCAGGGAAGAGGGGATATGAAAACTTTATATAAATTTTTTGATGCTTTTTTTTTCCACTCATGGACAATTTTTGTCCAAAAACACCTCTGTGCCACTCTGAAATCCCCCTTTCCTTTCCCTGCCCAGCTTCAAAAATAAGAAGTGTATTCCACCCTGGTAGCAACTGGCCAAGCTCTCCTCCTTCCCTGGGTTTCCATTTCTCTGCGAGGAATGTGCCAGCAGTGTTACTTTGCAGCATGGTGACAGTTAAATGAGGAGTGGGGTGAGTGAGCAGCTGGAGGTGGCAGCATCAGAGAAGCACTTTCAGCAGGGAGCTGCCCACAACAGTGGCCAGTAAGTGCAGCAGGCATGGGGAGGGCTGGGGACCTGAGCCTGGAAGATAACACATAAAGAATGGGACCATCCAGGGAAATGGCACATAGGAGCTGTTAGGGCACAGGAGCTGCTTTGGGATTCAGGTACCCCCTGAATCATGGGTCAGTACTATGCTTTTGTGCCTTTTGTGCCATTGCCCTCACCTGCAGCAGTGCCACCCAGTTACAGATGTCACCTGGCCATGAACAGTCAGCAGCACTGAGGCTTTATCACCTCACCAGCATAGAGTCATTGAGGTTGGAAGAGACCTTTCA
>VYZU01090750.1:0-17199 GCA_013401355.1 Ceyx cyanopectus | reverse complement strand
CACTTTAACTTTTCTTCCTGCCTCTGCCAGATACCATCTGTTATCTTTAGGAGGTTTGGGACTACCATTGTCCATGAACAGCACAGAGGTGATTACTGGAGAGCACTGCACTGCTGAGCTGTGAGCCAGGGCTGCGTGGTGTGGAAGTTCACAGCAGCCTTGAACTGAACACTCTACACGTAAATTGGGAACAATATTACAGCAGCTGGTGTATGTAATGGGAGAATCAAACAGCTGTGCTGGATGAAATATTGAGTATGTCAAATTATTACAACATACTTTATAAATATTACGGTTAGGCTGACTGCAATCATTTTTAATAGCATCAAAAGACAGAGAAAGGAGTTCTGCACATCAAATGTTATGAAAAAGAATGATACCACTGTACAGAGTCTGAGTACCAGCACCCAATTAGAGCAGATAAACTGGCTGCAAACAAGAAGGAAACCAGAACAGGAGTCACAGTATAAGAAGGATAGTTCTCTTCTCAAGATCTGCCATGGTAGTAAGAGTCCACAAAGCATTAAAGAGATATATTTTGCCATTTTTTTCAAAATGAAAGTTACATTTCATTAGCTTTTTTATGGTATTTTGAGCCCAATCAATAAGCTTTACGACCTGCATCCTCTGTTGGCTCATTGAAGCTAACTGGGCTGCTATCAGCTTTCTGTCTTGATGCACTATAGATGGGCAATCACACTTTATTTAATGACTAAAATGGACACCTTTGGTGATACCACATTCTTCAATGAGATATGTAATTGTTCCCAGCTTATGCAGCTTTTATTGAATTCTTATTGAAAACATAATTTCATGCTTGGTCAAGTGGTAAATTTAATTCATTCTCTAGCAAGATATGATAACAAATATGGCCCTACCAGTATAACTTCTCAGAAAGGAGCTAGCCAACAAGTACAAATGAGCTAAGTACTTGTTTAGCTTTTCAACATTTACTGGTGGTGAATTTTAAAGTGCAGGGA
The DNA here is from genome assembly GCA_013401355.1 of Ceyx cyanopectus. Classification (NCBI taxonomy): domain Eukaryota; kingdom Metazoa; phylum Chordata; class Aves; order Coraciiformes; family Alcedinidae; genus Ceyx; species Ceyx cyanopectus. Next base: position 16,219 of record VYZU01090750.1, on the reverse strand, counting down.
AAACTTTTCCATCTAAAGTACTCTATTTGGGACTGAAAGTTGTCACATAGTTGTAATATGTAAGTTGAGTCTTGTGGGTACATTACAATCCCAGTTAGTTTTGGTAAAATGGAATTGCCACTATCCTGCTTTTTGGTGGCTTCAGAACACAGATGAGTCATTGACTGGGCAAGGGACCTGTGGATGCTGTCAAGATTTCATTAACCACAACTGAAAATACAGCTTCTTCATGTAGCTGTGTGTGCATCTGTGCAATACTTGCATAGGGAATGCACAAAGAATGGGACAAATACAAGAACTGTCGTTTGTTAAACTGAAGCCAGGGAGACACCTCTGAACATGGTCTGTGTGCAAGGGACATCTTTTTCAACACCAAAGCCATGAGAAAGACTTAGCTGTATGAAGTCATGGATTGCTCCATGCAGGACTGACAACAGTACTGCTTGGACTAGAAATCTCCAGAAAGCTCTGTCAGCCAGCACTGCTGTGAGGCTGTCTGATTTCTCTGCAAACATCAACTAGTATTCCTGCTTCACCAGAGGCACCCAAGAGCAGCCGGAGAAAGTGTCTGCTTTGCTTCATAAGGAAAACCTAGCTCTAAGATGCCTGAGGTTTAATGAAATTAATTTTCCCCCTTAATTTATGAATATAAAGAAGTTCAGACCATCTTTGACACTTCAGAGTAAATGAATTGTAAATGAAAGGTAGCTAGACAAATTTTCAGTGAATGTGATGAGATAAAAGGGTAAAACATTTACTGGATGTATATTTCTTTCATGATAGATCAGAATTTATGAAACCTTGTACTCTTTACATCAGTTATTTAGTATCTACAACACTACTTGCTTCAGTTATCATCATTTTTAGATTACTAGTTCAACTGATCACCTTGTAAGCATGGTGAAATTACATTACATATACTCTGAAGTGNAGTTGCTCAAATTATATTTTCTCGAGGAGAAAAATTCACCTACCGACCTACCAACCAAATGTTTCATCTTTATTCTGCAAAGAATCTGTGGTGATATTTTATGAAATAGTGAGACTTAGTTCTTTTTTCTCTGCTTGAGTTACTGAGAAACCCCTGACTCTGCAGAAGCCAGCAGGGCTTTTATTGACAAGGAAGTTTTAATTTAGAACATTTAGAGTTTCTATTTTGTATGGGTTTGAGTCTCTTCATGCTCTCTTGAAGTTGAGGATCGAACACACTTTATTGGCCTATACCTTTTAACTACTGAATCTATGATTCTTCAGTAGAACTCAGAGTGTGGGATTAAGAAATCACTGAAAGTTAAAAAACTTTTTTACTGAGTTGACACCATAATTTACTAAATTAGAGAAAGACATATATAAATAGAGAAAATATAACAAAAGCCTCATTAATAAATGAGATAAAAGTTAGAATTTTGCTGGCATAGAAAAGTTATTTCTAATTTCATAATTTCTACTAAGTCTTGCCAGACTTCTTGTCAGTAGCTGCAAAATGCCTTCTGTGTGGAAATATTTCAGAACATTAAAGAAAAGAAAGGGATTTGAGCCAATGCTTTAAATTCCAATATACAATTTATGTCAGCTTTATCTTTCAATTTTTAAACACAGTAGGATTTATTTTTTTTCACTCTTCTCTGTAAAAAATAATGCTACACACAGAAGTCAGGAATTCTAGTGAGACTAGACTTCTTTTGAAATAGCTGTGTCACCATCATTGCTTTCTTTGCTATTATTCTGGACACCATTTTTATCTTTGTTATCAAACTCAGTAGCCAGACAATTGCCACGTGCCTTGATATTCTTATATTCTTAACCAAAGTAAAAATACCTGCAAAAATCTTTAAGGGTATCTGAATTGAATTAAACTATCTTTCTATCCCTGCTTGTCACAGGAGGAAAAACTACTCTTTTATATTAAAAAGCCTTTGATTAATTGGTCCTGGTCTTGATATCCTTTTAGAAAAGGTTCTTTAAAAGTGTTTGTAGTCCTTCTCTGTTGAGAAAGAAGTGCTCTATGCAATATCACATTTTCTCATTTAAATACTTTATTGGTATTCTGCTTTTTCTTTTTTATTATGTTTGCAGCTGTTTTAAAGCACCTTAGCTGAAGCCTTCAAAAGTGAAGTACACACAAATGCCCTTTATTAGCCTTTTTGGCTTTGTCTGTCATGATCCTTCATAATTTTCTCTGAATGCATACATCTCTCTGATAGTCGCACACGAGATTGCCAATGCGGCTCTCAAAAAACAAGGGTGCATTTTAAAGGCTAAGCAGAGTGCCTGTGAAATCATTGCACTGCATTACTATAGCTTATCTTTCTACTTTCATGGTCTGTAGTCCTCATATGGATTTATTTCATCTGTGCTTGCACAGGGCTTTGATGGAGCCTTGTACCCTTGCATCATTTGGCCTGCTTAGACTCACCATAAAGCCTTATACTTAAAGGATAATGTTCATGATGGGGGAAGTATACAAGGCAATAAACAGCTTTTGCAGGTGATTAAACACACTGAAGCAAAGCTGAGGCCTTTGAAACCCCCAAAAGCTGTTTATTGTAAGCACAGCACCACGTCACAAAGGGAAGCTGTGCTCAACAAGCCTCAGCATTTCATAAAAGCTTTTCTTTGCCTTGCCTTGCAAGGACTGGGAAGTTTTGTAGAGCTGCCTTCATTTGCTGAACAGATCTTCTCATTTTTAATAGCGTGGGTGGCTTTCATTGTGTCACACATTGTATAATAGGAGACAGTGCCAGTGTAATTGCTTGGGATAAAAGCAGCAAAATGCCTTTCTTCAAACAGCCATGGAGTTTCTTGATGAGAGTCCTTTCCTTCTCTCCCCACCCCAAAGAGGCTGCCTTTCTTCCCAGATCCTTTTTTTTCTCTTGCAACTACTCCCTTTGTCTATGTTTCATGCTTTGGTTTTTCAGTTGGGTTTTGGGTTTTTTTTTTTAGTGGTATCTTCAAAGTTTTCCCAATGAGAATGCTTGCAGCTGAAACATTTAGCCACTTTAAGGAGGAGGTTGGAAGCAGGAATATTATGAGGCACAACATTTTTAGTGCTAGGGGATCTCTGCCCACAAGTAGCACTGCTTTTATTATGGTGGGTTATGTAGCACTGAACAGCCTTCTTTAGCAATTATAATTTACTATACCATATGATTATCAAGAGTATTTTCCTTAAAATGTTTTGATTTTTGCAGTGGCAAAACTGCAAACAACATCTTACAACAGAATGGCAGTCTTTCCCATTTATAAATGAGACCTTGAGACAGTATCTTCTGTGAAAGGAAAATATGAAAGGAATAATAGAAGTTTGGCAACTAGTTTGGATTGAAACCCTACACTGTAAAAGATTAATCTGATTAAGTGATAGGAAAAATCTGGTTAGCAATTCCTAGTAGTTCTTTTTCTTTTCTATTGTCCTTTAATCATTTCTACAAGAGCAATGTGTTATAGGGAATTAAATATTTACTCACTCATGCATACAAAAACATTCCAATAGTGTTGTAAAAAAACCCCTGTGTACATTACATTCTCGTCTCAGATAAATATAAATCCAGTATAATTCTGGATTTGCACCAGTATTACTGAAACACAAATCTATCCTCGAATATCTTTTATCCATTGTGCCCTGTTAAGTTTATCTAGGCCAAATCCCAAATCCCAGATACGATGGNCTTCTGTGTGGAAATATTTCAGAACATTAAAGAAAAGAAAGGGATTTGAGCCAATGCTTTAAATTCCAATATACAATTTATGTCAGCTTTATCTTTCAATTTTTAAACACAGTAGGATTTATTTTTTTTCACTCTTCTCTGTAAAAAATAATGCTACACACAGAAGTCAGGAATTCTAGTGAGACTAGACTTCTTTTGAAATAGCTGTGTCACCATCATTGCTTTCTTTGCTATTATTCTGGACACCATTTTTATCTTTGTTATCAAACTCAGTAGCCAGACAATTGCCACGTGCCTTGATATTCTTATATTCTTAACCAAAGTAAAAATACCTGCAAAAATCTTTAAGGGTATCTGAATTGAATTAAACTANGGGATTCTTATGGCAAGAGAGGTGTCATTTGAAGGTGTGCTGAGGATTTCAACTGGTGCGTTTGGAATTGGAATGAAAGCTCATGATAGGAAACATAGCAACTTTCTCTTAGAAATCTCATTTCCCTCTAAAAGTCACACAGGTTGGTTGTTCCCATTTCAGGTTAGGAAAGAAGCTTTCAGACCAGTTCAGATTATTTCTCAAGAAGTTTAATCCTCAAGATCTGTTCTCCATTTACTGTTGTCAATGTCTATAATAAATAAGAAGTAAATACGCACAGGTAGCTTTTTAATTTATTCTACAGTTTGGAATATGCTCAGAATAATATGGAGAACTGGCTTGAAGGAAACAGAGTATGATGCTTACATATTGCCATTTTTTAATAATTTTGAGTTAGTCAAGACTGCTTTTTTAAATGGATTTTCTTTTTTGCCAAAGATGTAACATTTCTCACGCCTGAATCTGACTAGTGGATTATATATAACTAAAAAATGCTTTCCTGATGAGTAGTCAGAAAAGCCAGATGCTTTTAGTAGGAGTTTTTTGATTGAAATAGATCTGGTAGGACCTCTTCCCCCTACTGCACTTTCCATCAAAATATTTATTGCTCATTTTAATTAAAAACATGAATTCTATTATTTTCTGCTCTATAGGGATAAGTATCACAGTAAAGAATGTTTCAGGAGAAATAAAACTATTTCATTAAAACTTTTTTTTTTTTTCCTGAAACATAAAGCCATTTCCATTACAGAATTTTCAGATATAAGTTTATAGGAGTTCTGGGAGCATATTTTTAACATAGTTACGCATCTAATGAAGATTTGCCAATGTTTTGAACCACATTTTAATCAACAGAACTTTGTGCCAGAATGACTCCATGTCTTTCAAAATCACTTCAAGTGTCTATTTGCATCTTAAGGACTAAATTAATTTTTAAAACTCTGACCCCTAGACTTCTGTGAAGCAAATGATCACTTAAGGCAGTGTTGTCCTCCACTAGGTTAAATTGACTTCTAATATTGTATCTTCATCTGAATATATTTTCACTTCAGCCACAGTTAATATGAAATATACTGCATTTTGTATTTGCTGCATGAAAGGAAGATTGATTTATTTCAGGTAGTTTATAGACTGTTTTATTATTCACATCAAGATCTCATCTATTCCCTCTGCATTCATATTTTATAGCACTTCAACTGATTGATTTGATTTGACCCAACACTTTGATGGCACCTTTGCCATGGAGGCTGCACACTTATAACACAGATCATTTACTTGATTCATTTCAAAATTATTTACTTTACCCTTGGGTTATTTTNTCTGGATTTGCACCAGTATTACTGAAACACAAATCTATCCTCGAATATCTTTTATCCATTGTGCCCTGTTAAGTTTATCTAGGCCAAATCCCAAATCCCAGATACGATGGGGATTCTTATGGCAAGAGAGGTGTCATTTGAAGGTGTGCTGAGGATTTCAACTGGTGCGTTTGGAATTGGAATGAAAGCTCATGATAGGAAACATAGCAACTTTCTCTTAGAAATCTCATTTCCCTCTAAAAGTCACACAGGTTGGTTGTTCCCATTTCAGGTTAGGAAAGAAGCTTTCAGACCAGTTCAGATTATTTCTCAAGAAGTTTAATCCTCAAGATCTGTTCTCCATTTACTGTTGTCAATGTCTATAATAAATAAGAAGTAAATACGCACAGGTAGCTTTTTAATTTATTCTACAGTTTGGAATATGCTCAGAATAATATGGAGAACTGGCTTGAAGGAAACAGAGTATGATGCTTACATATTGCCATTTTTTAATAATTTTGAGTTAGTCAAGACTGCTTTTTTAAATGGATTTTCTTTTTTGCCAAAGATGTAACATTTCTCACGCCTGAATCTGACTAGTGGATTATATATAACTAAAAAATGCTTTCCTGATGAGTAGTCAGAAAAGCCAGATGCTTTTAGTAGGAGTTTTTTGATTGAAATAGATCTGGTAGGACCTCTTCCCCCTACTGCACTTTCCATCAAAATATTTATTGCTCATTTTAATTAAAAACATGAATTCTATTATTTTCTGCTCTATAGGGATAAGTATCACAGTAAAGAATGTTTCAGGAGAAATAAAACTATTTCATTAAAACTTTTTTTTTTTTTCCTGAAACATAAAGCCATTTCCATTACAGAATTTTCAGATATAAGTTTATAGGAGTTCTGGGAGCATATTTTTAACATAGTTACGCATCTAATGAAGATTTGCCAATGTTTTGAACCACATTTTAATCAACAGAACTTTGTGCCAGAATGACTCCATGTCTTTCAAAATCACTTCAAGTGTCTATTTGCATCTTAAGGACTAAATTAATTTTTAAAACTCTGACCCCTAGACTTCTGTGAAGCAAATGATCACTTAAGGCAGTGTTGTCCTCCACTAGGTTAAATTGACTTCTAATATTGTATCTTCATCTGAATATATTTTCACTTCAGCCACAGTTAATATGAAATATACTGCATTTTGTATTTGCTGCATGAAAGGAAGATTGATTTATTTCAGGTAGTTTATAGACTGTTTTATTATTCACATCAAGATCTCATCTATTCCCTCTGCATTCATATTTTATAGCACTTCAACTGATTGATTTGATTTGACCCAACACTTTGATGGCACCTTTGCCATGGAGGCTGCACACTTATAACACAGATCATTTACTTGATTCATTTCAAAATTATTTACTTTACCCTTGGGTTATTTTGTGAACTTCTGGCCTTTTGGTTCTGACCAGATTAATCGGGCAAATTCAGGTAAAACACAAGTCCCCAGTACCAACGCAGCAAAGACTGCAGAGTTTAGGCCTGAATTTGTCTCATTTCCAATGCAACTTTTGATGCTTGTTTTTCTGTAATATTGGCTCTTACCTGTGTCTGAATTTAACTTTATCATTTTCTTTCTAGGTCTCACCTCTTTTCTTTTTTTGTTTGTTTGGCGCTTTTTTTTGTTTCAAAAATCTAGGTGCTAGAGAACATTCTTTAGCCAAAATATTTACACCAGTGGGATGAAAAACTGATAGTGACTGTGTGTTTTCTATGTGTCATCTCTCTTTACTAATCTTATTTTATGTTTAATCTAGCTTCAGTTTACAAACATGGTAAAACTATTTTACATCTCACAGAAAGGCACCCAAAGTTTCAAACAGGAAATTGTAAGTACTCAACCTTTTTGTAGTAGATGAGCTGAGGGTGGGTGACTTATTTCTCTTTGACCAAAACACTTTCAGCATCTGGCTTTTGCAAACAACAAGGGCTGTTCTGAAATGATTGTATCTGGGCTATGAGCGAAGCTATATGGCTGTTATATTTACAGTACAGTAGATGTCAATAACAGTCAAAGTAATTTGGGCATCACGGGAAATAATAGGAGTGATTCTAGTGCTTTCTGTGAAAACCTTCAAATTCCCATTTCATTAAAAATTCCACTCTGCAGCTGGTAGCAGAGATTACTGGGTTTCACCATCTGTGCAGATTAATGTTTCCTAAAGGAGAACGAATGCAACAGATGAGATGGCTGGCTTTGCAGCTCAAACAAAAACCCACAGCAGAATCTCTTCCCTGACTCTTGCATCTTACACCTGTTTCCCTTTAATCACATGACTGGATTGTTTAGGACAAACAATTCCTGCTTTCCTTAAAGCTGATTAATTTTAAGATTTCAGATCACCAAGATGTTTTGTCAGCTTGTAAATATGTAGAATTAGTGATGACTAGAGTTAGCTTTTATTACGAGTTGGTTGAACACCTTCTTTAGATGTTGGTCTGCTCATATCCAAGTAAATTGTCTTCACCTAAATGTGCACAATGATTTAAAGGCATCACAGTGTGTGTGCTACAGTCTGATTTAGCAGTGACAAGACAACATGGGGAAGTTCAGTTGCTTTCAAACCCACGCCCCTGTTGTTTTCATTCTCATCTTTTTCTTTTCTACTGGCCATAACTAATCTTTCCAGGGGAGCAAGCATGTGATTCATTTAAATTGCGTTTTTAATCAATCCTATGTCACTACATATCCTACAATGTTATAATTTTCAAATTACATTAGCTTCACCGCACACCAAACACCAAAATAAATTCTTGGCACTGATCACTGTATTAGGATGAATCAGTAAAATTAATAGAGTTTCAGGGTTTGCCAGGAAATGGGATCATTAATTTGATTATTTCTCGAGGGCAAAAAATAAAAAAGCACAATAGGCAATTACGGTGACCTTGAAACATCCACTGTGCCTACCAGCCCAGGTATCAGTCCCTGGCCTGGCTTTCCTGAAACATCCTCCCTGGAATCAATGATGCTTTGCTTTGAAGCCTGCTGGCCAATAGATTGGTACCTGAGACAAGAAACTCACAGTGTGGTGGCATCAGGAGCCTCCCACAGAGGCAGCAGAGCAGGCAGGGGACTGGCTGCCCCAGGCAGAGGTGGGTATTGCCAAAGCCTGGCTCAGTGGCTGTGAGTGCCACCCTTCTTAGGAGAGCAGCAGCAGCGCAGGGGATTGCCATCCGTATGGATTCAACATTAAAAACCTCACACCCTAGAAACCAATTACTAATACAAACATGAAAGTGGATAATTAAACTCACTGGCAACATTGGTCCTTGCTCTCCCTTGCATTTTCCTTTTATTGAAACCCAGCTGTTCTTTGGCTGTTGCCAGGGGTAACCAGCAGTGACATTCAAGGTCATTGATGAAAAGCAAGCCTTTCTCCCATGATTATTTTTCATGTTCTCAGAAACACCTTAGAATAAATTCCTTCAAAACATCATATTTTGGTCAGCATAGCACTTGGGTTGGGTTTTTTTTTTAATTTCCATATACTACACTTCTGTGGTCAGACTGTTACTGCTCTTCTTTGTGAACTGCAACGAGCAGTACCCCAATTGCTCATTGTTCAAGGGATGCTTCTCAGAAGTTTGTTACAGTGTCACCAAAGCTCCTCTGTTCTTATTTAAGACAGATTGGTCTTGAATGGTGACACCGCTGGAGCATATTTGTAAATATTTTTGTTATTTGTAAATATATTTTTTTCCCAGAGCTCCCATACCATCAGAGGTGGTGTGGTACCAGGGACCTGTACCTGGTTCCATTTGTGTGTATTCTACTTAAGCAGCAGCAAGTCTATTCATTTTGGTATTTTGCATATGTTACAGTATTCCTTCCCCTTTCTATACTATTGGTGATTCATTTTTATACAGTTTTCTGCCAAGAAAATAGTTTATAGAGTTCATTAAAGCACTTTGAGAGGAATAAAGTCAGAGCTTCCTAGGAAGATTGGGAAAAAATCCATTCTTTTAAATGGGAATGCTGTGGTGATTCATCATGCAGCTCTACTTTATATGATTTTGAAGTGGTTAGAAATATGTTATATAGTTTAAATGGGAGGGGTTTATTCTGCTTTTTATTTAACCTGTATTTGTCCATTGCTCATTTTACACTTTCTATGTAAATAAGCTACCTCACTGTGAACTAGAGACAAATGAAAATATTCAAATATGTTTGATATTTACTGTGAGTTCCCCACTCATTTTTATTATTGTCTCAACTTTCCAAAACAGTATTTTTCTCTAAAAAGATGCCACTTCAGAGTTGAATATATGAGAATGGAGGAACCAAATTATGGTTTTGCTTAGGCAAACATAACTCCTTTTGCTGCAGGTGGGAGTGTTACTTGTTTAAGTATGTGTAATTTGGAAAAGTGTGTTTTACACCTAGTTTGACCCAGATTTTCCTCTATTATATTTAGAAAACAGAAGGAACAAGCACAGCAGACACCAGAGTCTGTGTTCAATACCCACCCTGACCTGAGAGGATAAATTCCAAAGTGTTCTGCAGCCAGCAACTTGAACGTGCAAAGAGATCTGTCTGCTTACCTCTGAGGGAATTCTCTCTTCCAGACTTGGCACAGCTTATTTAGAGCTGCTTAGCTGGCATCTAAGAGCACTGGAAGTGGTTTAGGCTGGATTATGGGAAGTGCAAATGACAGTACTTACCTATTTTACAAGCAGATTATGATGCTTAAGCATTAATTGCTTGCAGTGTAGGTGGATAGATTTTTAAACTCATCACTGGGCTTTACAGCTTTCTCATGAAACTTCCTCGAGGGATGAATGTCAGACCCCATCTCAGCAGAGCGATTGGCACCATCAGCATGTGGCCCAGTGCTGGTGTGAGGGCTGACAGCACAGAGCCCTGCTCTGGGGCTGTTCACAGAGACATCCCTGAGCTGGGCTGTGTCAGCAGAGGATGAAACCTGCCCCAGAGATGGAGCAGAGAAGGGGCCTGTACATGAAACCCAGCATCCCCCAGCAAGCGCTGGGGACAGACAGGGTTGCTGCACTCTGAAGAACACACTGTCAGTATCTTACTTTTCCTACAGCACATTCATAGCTTTCTGGAAGTGCCAGGGCCCAAAAAGCTGGTGTGAAGCATGCAGCCTGGCTTCTGAGAGAATGCAGAGAAACCTGTCTGAAGCCCAGCTCAGCTTCATGGGTAGTTACAGAGATTCAGTGTGGCTTAATTGGGGGAGCGTTTGTGCTTCACTGCAGGAGTCAAGGCTGCTCTTCTCTTTTGTTTTATCTTCTCTTTTTCTTCCCTTCACCATCTAAATACCTGCAGTAGATTCTGAGTTAATTTGCATCCCGAAGAAGAAAATTGGCAGAAACTATTTCTTACATTACTGCACTAGAACTGATTGTTGGAAGCTTTGCAAGGAAATCTTCTCCTTATCCTAGCTGGAGACATATCACTCTCAAATACACTGATTATGCATCACCTGTAAGGTAGCTTTTCTCTGATGGGCTTTGACTTCCACTCTCACCTAGATGAGGTGAATGCTAAAAACTGCCAAAATGCACTTATTTCATGCTAAGAAAAAGAATTAGCTGAACAAAGAAGAGACTTCTTACTTTGAATTTGCATGTGTGATAAATAATCCCACAAACCTTCCTTCCTGCAGGAGTGTTTCTGGGATTGGGCTCTCTGTTTGGAAAAAGTCTGACAAATGCTCCTCTTTAAACATCTATGATTTTGTAACAGTGAGGGTTGCTGAAATGTGAGCACTTCTGAAAATGGTAATTTGTTTACATGTCTGGGAAATAAAAGGAACTAACTGCTTTTGATGGTCAGGGCAAACATTCCTGTGCACTCTTGAAATTTCTGGGAAATATATGCATATTCTATTCCATTTTGCTTATGGTTCCCCCCACACACTTGGCATCACTGGTAATATGTGTTAGGAGAACTACTCCCCTGGGTAGATTTTAGTATAAACACAATTAACTCTAGCATATTCTGATTTGCAGAAGATTAATGGATGTATGTAAGGCCCAAACAGCCTTTTTCTTCCTTACACAGATTGTTGGATTTATTTCAATATTTTTTCAAATGAATTATGAAATATTAGGACATGACCCAGAAACATTTTATAGTTAGCTATGAATACAATTCAGCCAAATGCTTTGTTCACTATTACAGACTTTCATAGAACTGAAATTATCCTGCAGATACTTTGACACAAACTAAACATCTTTGATGACTTGTGAAACAAGATGTTTCCACATCCTTTTTGTGCTACTACCCTCTTTTAATAGGTTTAAGAAATCAATAGTTGTGCTGTCAGGAGAGTGTAAATATTTCAAGAGACACTGTGGGATATTTCTGGCCAATACTTCATTCAAAAAAATGAAAAGTATACCGACAGTACTTCAGGTCCATAATGAGTTAGAACCATTTTGCATCTCTAAAATTTAGGGAAGTACTGTTTAAAATATAGGCTGTATGTGAATGATTAAAAAAAACCCAACCAACTAACACACAGCACAAGTTAAGCCTATTTAAAACCTTTACAGTACAGACATTTACTGATGTAAATCCAGAGGAGTGTAGCTAGTTTTGCTCTGACACTGTAAGTTCACGTTGTTCATCAAATTAATACAATGCTAAAAAACTCCCAGTGCAAATACATTTAGAATTGCTTGGGCTAAACATGTCATATTACCAAGCTGACAGACTTCAGCTTTGATGAACATTCAGTAGCTGAACCTATTTTCTCACAGCTGTCTTCAATGCCAGAAAGCTGTGGTTTTAGAGTATTCCCATAAGAGCCTGTTCCACTTCACTATTCATCCTACCACTGGCAAGTTTGTTTTGTACTCATCTTCTTTTTGGTAGACAACTGACTGATTAGCTAATCAGAGAGAGAGTAAAGAAAGTTACAGATGTACCTTCTTGGAACCACAGGTGTTTCTAGAACAGCATATTCTGTCCTTTTCATGCTTTTCCCTATTACTCCAATATAAAATTGGTGAACCTGATGCACAATCCCAAATACTCACTTTATCCCACTTAAAAATAGCTGTGCTCTTACTGTGATCTCATAACAAGACAGATTTGCAGTTTTCTGTATTAAATGTGGTGAAAGCTATGTCAGTAATAAATGTTTTTCCAGAAGAGACATGTTGCAAAACAGAGAAAGTGGAACTATAAATGAAAGAGAAGAATGTCAAGGGAGTGTTTATTTTTGTATGAGAAGGTTATAAAGTAATATAGAGATATAGTGCAGAGAAATGCAGACAAACAGGACAGACAGAATGGGTTTTCACATAACTAGAAAAAGCTAGTGGCCACACACACCAACAAAAGTGCCTGATGGAAGTGGTCTGCTGGTTGTATGGAGAACTGTACTCTGAGCATTTGCAGTTGTCTTCTCAAGGCAGAGCCCTGAGCTGCAGAGCAGACTTTTATACACCTTTTAGATACAGATACAGCTCCACCTGTGTCCTGTGCAGCCTTTGCAGAAGGTGGCATTATGTTATTCAAAATCACCCCAGTGCTTAGAAGTGTAGACCCTGTGCCCAGTGTAGTGAAATGCACTGCTGGGGCTGAGTCTGCTTTGTCTTGATTCAAGGTTAAAGACACAATACAAATCTGAAGAAGACAAAATGCTCCCTAATCAACAATTCAGTTTTTAGAATTCTGACCTTGAAAGCAGGAAAATAGAAAGGAGGTCTTCTGACATGTAGAGAGGAAACAATGGAAAAGCAGCAATAGCAGGTAGATTTGGGAAAAGAGGACTATTATCCACCCTTTACCCATCACTGGGACCAAATCTTTATCAGCTGAGAGAGGAGACATCAGGAGAATCTCAAGGGAAAACTCATCTGCAGAACAAATATCTTTTTTTCTTTCCCTTCATTTCATCCACTTTCAGTGCAGCTCACAGACCTGACACCAAGAGTTTACAAGTAAGAGGCTTACCCTTGCCTCCATTCTTTTTGAGAACTGGAAGACAACTGCTCATCTCTAATCATGTTCAGCCACCTAAGAGAAATGTAACTTCCTACTGCCAGAACAGACCATCACAGATAAACAGGTAAACAGGTTAGTGAGTGGAACCCACTTGTAAATCCTACATCCACTTCTTGATCTCTGTGTCCACACAGGAAACTAGCAGGTCTCACATCTGAGAATGGAATGCAATACAAAGAGTCTCAACACTAAGATACATTCAAGATACACTTCTTACTGCCACTGTCTTCTCAAATACTTCTTTAGATATTCAGACATCTTGCCATAGCAGCTGTGCCCATCGTAATCAGCTACAGGAAATGTCCTGATGAAAGGATCCCTTTTTTCCTGCATGATCAACTCCTTGTACTCCAACCAAGCCAATATAGTCTCTCATTTTTACATAGGAAAAAGGAGACAGCACTCTAAAACTCAGAAGCTGAGGGCATGCCACTGAGACACTTGTGGCAAATCACTGCTGCCTTGAGCAGATTTGACCTGACAGACATACAGAAAATCAAGAGAAGTAAAACATTGAGTTTACACAGTACACAGCTACCACAGCTATCACCTGACAAGTGATGATGGAAAGGAAAAAAAAAAACAACCCACCAAAAACAAACCCAAAAAAAAGAAAGAAAGGGGAGAAATCAAGATTGGTGGGAACTTTTCAGAAGTGAGTGGGAAAAATAAAAAACCACCACCATATAAGTTTGACACCATAAATCTTCCCAGGGAAATGGAAAGTTTTCCCACTTCCCTGGGAGCTCTTAAAATGCTGTAACAGCAGGTGGAGGGGTACTGCTGAGCTGCAGCCATGGGTGGATCGCCCTTCATTCTGCATGCTCATGACAGATAGGCAGAGCTGAATATTCTTATTTTTGTCCATTTTAGAAAACAAGTATTTCCTCCATGAAGAGCAGAATTAATTGGAATTCTGCACATAAATGTCAGCAGTCTGATTTACCCAGTGGCCTGCTGTGCACGGAATTTTTTCTTAGTGGAGCGGGCTGTGTGCTGCCTGTGTGAACTCTCATTCCCTTGTAGCCCTTCCAGTTTCAATGAAACTTGTATCACCCTGTGATATGTTTCTGAAATACCCAAGCAGGTGTTTACACAGGAAGAGAGCATTTCTGATTACTCCTTTGAAAAGCTCCATGTACTGTAGCAGCCATGTGTTTTGCCCACAGCATCATTTATATGTATTTTCTTTATCATTACACCCTTAGAAAGCTGGTCTTTTCTTATCAAGGATATTTTGCTTCATGTATTTACACTGGGATGCTCTCCTATGCATTTGTACATATATAGCTTATGTATATTTTCACAGAGAATCCAAAAGAAAAACTGATTTTTAAAAAGCTGAACTTCATTATCTCAATTTTTGCAGTGCTGTAAAGTCACAGTGGTGTCATTAGCAGGATTTCTGATATCAGTCTGGGCTGATGTCTTCAAGAAGGAAAGGGAAACAGAACTGAGTAGCAAAAGCACTAGAGGGTCAAATCATACAGACATCAGTGCATCCAGTAAAGATGTTAAGATAACTCCAGATTTCTGCTACTAGAAGTAGAAGTACAATTTCCAGTTCTGTGGCCTTTGCCCACTGTGCTCTGTGCTCATCTGTCCTCTGCCAGCATTCCTTAAGGCAGTCTCCAGCATCAGTTTGAGAAATGCATTTCCAGAGTGAGCTGTGATGGCAGACAGCTACTGGGAGAATTCTAACAGTTGTTTAAAAAAAACAGGATAATGGAAGCAGTCTCTTTGGGAAATAGCTTTACATATTTCATAGCACCTGACTCAATAGCAGTGATGCCCAGTCTGTGGTAGCAGTCCCTGGGCACAGCAGAAACAAACAGTGAGCAGCTGCTTTGCAGAGACCACAAACCATCATCAAAAAAAATTTAGAAAAAAAACCCAAACCAAACATTCCAGGATTGTATAATGGGGATTTACAGAAATGCAGCAATATTTGGGCAGTTTTCACAAATACTCAAGGAGTCAGGCTCCTTAGATGTGCTGCTTGTTGTCCTCATTTGATTCCCATCACTTTTCTTGAGACAAAGCAAGAGAGCACCTAAAAGTTTCAGCTTGATATTCTGAGAGTTCTCACCTGGAACAACCTGAACATGCCCTGGGAAGCCTGACTAAATTCTAAGGGTCACACTGTATCTTTTGTATTTATGGCTAAAAGTGGGAAATAAATAAGAAAAAGCCATCCAAAATGCTGTCACCTCACAAGTAATGAACACTGGGCCTGTCCTTCCATCTCTTTTGAACCAAAAAAAAATCATGAGTTGTTGGGGTTTTGATAGGAGGACCTTTTAAGAGACTCCTCTTGCATCTGTCTCAGAAATTCCTAAACAGGGGTAATCTGCCTTCTTCTGAGGGTTAAAATAGAATCAAATATTTCTCAGCTCTGCCTGCTCCTTCTGTTTCATCCTGCATCTTCAAAGCAAATTAGATGAGATAGCAAAACTGAAAAGCAACAATTGCTGTAACTTCCCAAGATAACACAGTACTGTTTCCAGGAGCACCTGCTCCACTGGGTTGTAAAATACAAGCATCAAAGCAATAACACAGTTTATTGCCCTGAAGAGCATTGGTGCCTGATGCCAGTGCTTTTGGGGGGAATGGGAAAGGGAAGAAGCTGCATCAGTAGGAGTGTGCACAGGCTGGGAGGGGAGCCCTGCTTGGGGCTCTGGCTCAATTGGCTGACATCCTCAAACCTGGCAATAAAGTTTTACAGTGGAGAATAACTGCAGTGTTGAGAAGATTCAGTAGGAAATAAACTGCTGATGAAGCACATAGGAGTTTGGAAACTAGAGTGACATTTTTTTTTTGTCTAGAAGAATCT
>VYZU01090736.1:0-36562 GCA_013401355.1 Ceyx cyanopectus | reverse complement strand
AAGTGGATGTTGAGATTGTAAAATTTGTGCATGAGAAGCAGTGTAAGTTTCTTTCATATCTGATCAGCTGTTACTTGTTTAGTTCTTGTTATTCCTGGTAACTTTTCATCAATAAATTTCACAAGAAACTGTTTTTACTATCTGTTAATGGCATACAGAGGAACTTTGAGTGTTTGGGTTTTTTTTTAAACAGGAGTCCCTAACTTACTAGAGAGAACAGTGTAAAAATCTCTGTAGAAGTTGTGTACTACCTGCCATGAGTCAAACCAAACATTAAGGTGCTATTTGACAGCCTTTAGAAAACTTGGATCAAGTGAAATGTACTTTCCAAGAGAATAATGTTCTGGATTGAGTGGCTCTTTATATGTTTAAACCTAATATATTCATTTGGTAATTTTCAATGAAAGGCAGAAGCCAGTGAGCACTGGAAAATATTGCAAAATTGTTGGACAGGACTTTCAATCACAGTAATTGCTCAGTCATTTCTTGGATCTGCTTCCCTGGACTTCTCTTGTCCTAAAGAAGGGATGATCAGGTTTCAAATAACAAACCATAACCAAAACAAAATTATAAAATAACCAGAATAATTCTTCCTTTCAATTCATCCTTTCCCACAAATCCACTTTAAAACAGAACAGAGATATATGGTGGTTGTATTGACCAGGCATGAAACGAGCAATGCCACTAAAATACAAAGTTTTATGGACATTGTAATCGGATTGGTCCTCCAGCATTGCTGCTGCAGCTGCATGTCATAATAGGAGAATGATTTTGATAGAAAGCAAAGAGTGTATTATTTGTACATCATCAATGTATTTTGTCACAAATATAATGTTGCGTCTAAAATACAAATTGCAAAAATACCTCTTCTAAATTTTCACATCACAGACACCATATTAACAATATCTAATTAAAATTAGAAGTCTTTTTGTTAGTAGAGCATCACATTCCTACTGCAAAGAACAATGGTTTCAGGGTGGAGGAGCTGCTTTGAACAGAGAGAGGTTAGGGTTGGGGAAAGAAAGCACTGCAGATTTTAGTATAATGTGTAGTGTTCAAAGAAATTTTATTTCATCATAAAGATTAGCAGGCTGTGTAATTCAATTTAGAGCTGGTTGGCAGTGTCCTGCCTTATTACAAAGCCTTTTTTTTTTTTTTTAAATCACCACTGTTGGGGTTGTTTTGTTATTATTTTGTATGCAACTACAGAACCTAGCACACAGTACAAATGATCTTTGGATTTTGTGCTTCCTGCCCTCCTCCCTCTTTCCAGTTCTTCATGTTATGAAATATGTGCTATTACCTTAAACTCAGCTACAAACCAGTACCTCAGTGAAATGTTGTCCTGCAATTTTTTTGGGCTTCTGTTAAATGCTTTTCTTATATTTTGTGGCCAAACAGCCACTAAAAGCAAGTATCAGCTAAAAATGTTAGATTAGGGGTGTTGAATCAAGCTTAAATTCAAATGTTAGTATTTATCCACACTGTTGTGGACATTACTGTGCTGTAGAAAAGCGATTTATGCTAATGCAAGACTGGCACACCTTTATCTTACAATAATTGCCTATACTAGGGGGTTAATAAATGTTCCAAGAATAAGGGACTTTTTTGTTTTGTTAAAGAAAATTAGATTGTTGCTTCTTGCTGGCTATAACCAACTTACATTGCTTGTTAATTAACCCTCCTGTTGCAGTGGGCTGGAGCTGAGTGTGCTTGGATGAATTCTGAATGCATTTTATGTAGGGGGAACCATGTGTCTTGGCACACAAGGGTTGAGAAAGAAAGACCAGTGCAACGGTGCTTGCTCTGTGAGGTAGTTACAAGACCCACAGACAGCATCTTATCCCAGGCAGCCCCTGTACAAGGCTGGGAGCACCTTCATGTCCCTTGGCACTGAGGTGGTCTCAGTGTTCATCTCACTTGCAGGCTGTTCCATGGTGACCCTTCCACACCTTTGGGCACTTTTTCTTAGGACTTGAGATCACTTCAAGGCTCAGGTCAGACAGTGCCTCACTTCACCGAGCTATTTTGGTCTCTATTGTGCTGCACCCCACCTGTGAGGAGGTAGTGGTTACCAAACCCTTGCTTACTATTTATGGTACATTAGCAGAGAAGGAAAAACAGCAGCACACCAGAGGACAGCAACATAAAAAGAGAGGCAAAAAGGTGCAAAGCCAACACAGAAGAGCTCAAAGTAACATCAAGACAGGGAAGGACAGTAGCTTGAAAGGAGAGTCAAATGAGAATACAGGGATGTTAAGTAATGGAGATTTGACTGCTTTTTCCAGAGCTTCATTTCTTCCAAAGTTAAAAAAATTAAGAAATGAGTGCAATAGTTTGTTTTCTCCTGAATATTGCCATTAATTTTTTTATATGACCGGTCACAGAAAAATGGAAAATTTTAGGTTAAAACAGAGCTGCAAATGACAGAAAGGTACCCACATTTCCTTACTTAAACCTGAGCTGCTCTCCCCCATACACTAGTCTAGAGGCTTCCTGCTCCCTAAGCAGCGTTTGGCGTTTGCATTGGCTGCTGCGGGAGGAGCAGAAGAGCTACGAGGCAACCGCGGCTCCTGCTGTTCTGTGCAGGTGTCCCCTGAAATCGCGGGGATTTGGTTCCTTCCTCTGCTCGCCTCCTTCCCTGCTGTGTGGTCAATGGAGCAGTGCCAGTTGTCCCAGCCTAAAACCCCATGCGAAGTCATTCTCAGGGTAGCGCTGTAGGCAAGGCCAGTAACCATTTGCAGTCTCCTGGTTGCAGACTATCACCCTGTGCCCTTGCCTGGCCTGTGAAAGGCGGGAGGGATTCCCCGAGCGAGGCTGGCTCAGGGGCTGCCCTGCCGCCGCCTTCACTCTGGGGCCGGGGGAGGGAGAGCCTGGCTCTGGTGACTGACAGCTCTGGCTATCTGTGTTAAACTGGGCACTGGCATTTGAGTGAGTTACTGGAGAGGATGCATGTACAGTTATAGTGGAAGCAATACAGCCATTCATAAACAAATGCTTCCGTGAAGCCAGCTGTAAAAACAATGATGCTTGCCTTTGAGGTGAAAGGGCAAAACCTTAGCAGAAAGGAGTATAAATACAGAAAAGTGTTACCTTTGTGTGACTGAAATAGTTGTTCTCTTAGAGCTTTGTCTTAATGACCAGCCCTGATTCACTACAGTTGTTGCTTTATTCAGCAAAATTTAAGGTCTACATATCATGCCTTTTATGGCAGTTTTTTCATTTCTTTTTTTTTTATTCCAAGTCCAGAAGTGATGGCTAAAATGCGTATGTCAAGAGAGACTCTGCTCTGCAGAAAGCATGCTAGATGAAAAATTGCAAATGTTGTGCACCCCAACAGTTAATGATGGCATTTAATTACAGAAAAATATTTATTCATGCACCAGAATCCTCATTGTATTCCTGTACAAAACAGAAAGTACAGATTCTGCATCATAAAGATTTTGGAGCAGCTTGTGAAAATGTGACTGTAAATTCAAATGCACAGATACAAGTATGTTAAATCTCATATATGCATTTACCTTGATTTTAAAACATTTTACTACCCTAGTAGTTCAGGCGCTTATTATTACACTTACTAAGGATCAGAGATGTCTGTAGCAGACAGCCTATGTACTTGTAACAAGGATAGGAAAGATGAGCTTTACCCAAATTCCATGACAAATAAAGCATAAAGCTTAAAATCTTTATGTTGTAGAATGGACTTTATATTACGAATACTATTTTTCATTAATCTTTTTTGTCATTTTGTCTTTGGAAGGTTGAATAGGAGGTATTTTAGCATATAGGTTTGTCCACTGAAATTCAGAGAGCAGCACCCTGGATTAAAAGAAAACTTCAGTCTGAACTGTATGTCATGAGGTCCTGGGATGCTATAATATGAATAATTTGGTAATTGATATTCTGCAAAGCAAGGAGATGACAGGAGGTGGCAAGAAATAGTAGCAGGGCTGGGATTTGGGACTCAGAAATTACTGGCATCAGTTTCCATAGCTCTAGACCTTTTTGGGGGAGTTAAAGTTTTACTCCTTTCTTAGTGTTTGGGGTTACTATAAGTGCTTAAACTTATAAGGAAAGTATCCAAATCAATGTGCCATTCTGCTTAGGCAATTCTAGATGGCCAGAAAAATCCTGCATAAGAGGAATTCACTTCCTTGTAATAACATGATACAGCTGGAGTGATTTGGTTGTCTTCTTTAGTAGCCAAGAAAGCTCTCTGTAGCTGGGTTATTAAAAGGAATTTCCTTACAGGGCTCAGGAGATTCCTGGTATCCACATTCATCTTGAAAAACTATAATGGAATGTTTAGGTTTATTTAAAATAATAAATTTAAACATGGGATTCAGAAAAATAGTATTGGAGGTTCATAAAGAAGTTCCTGAGTATTTTTAGTTTATTATAATTTCTGTTTGTGTTCTTGGTGTACTTTCTCCTTGGTTTTCATCCTGTAAAAATGTCAAGAGAGGACCATGTAGCTAATTCTGATATCATATGGATATTGGGCTGTTTCTAGAAGAAGAGTTTAGTTCAGGGTTAAGATTTCTTATCTTCCACTTTAGAAAGAGATGAAATAATTCCTAACAAACATCAGCATTGACATTCTAAAATATGTTTTTTACATATATATATTTTTTACATAAAATACATTTTTGAATATCAAACTTGCTTCATATACTTACATGTTTGCAAGTAAAAGCACAATAACATTACTGTTGGTAGTCAGTTCAGTCTGAGCCCCAGTATGTTTTATAGTTTACCAGCAATGTACTCAAAAAACATAGTTTTGAAATGAAGGATTTCAGTTCCATGTATAAAAGTTGAGAAGTTATGTGAAATATACTGTATTAGAAGATTAAAATGATTATCTGAAGGCTCTTGCTTATATATGTTTTTATTTTCATAAGAAATGCTCTGATCACCTTCCTGCAATAGAGAAAAAGGGAGGCATTTGGAGGGAGTTTTTCAAAAATACTGACTAGACTTTCTCATGCTGTATGAGAGAGGGAGGCATGTGCCTACTGCTTGTGTGATCTGTAAGCCTCAAAGAGTTTCATTTAAAAATGAGAAAAAAAGCAACCATCAAGAACAAGTTCAGAGAGAAGAAAAACAGGAGAATGTTTTTCATGACTGCGTTTCATGACTGATTGATTTGTTTATCTTAAGATAGGTATGTATATATTGGAAGTATCCTGATAGAGGTGTGGTTTTCAGTTCTGTGGACAGAAAAGGAATTTCAGCTGCTCACTTAAAGGTCCCTGTCAATAAAACAGAAAGAACTGGGGCAGAATCTAGATCTGTGTCTTGTAGTCATAATTGTCATTTCCTTCAGTAAGTAGTGAGGAATTGATATTCAGACTTGTTCCTCTTCTAAATAAAGATTTTACTTTGGATAATCTTGTCCTTGGCATTCACTGGCCTTTTGCAGTGTGAAAATATATATACATGAAAATGCATATACATGAAAATACCAAGACATTGTCTGTGATAATTATGATTAGCTTAATTACTTTCTGTGTAATTGTTTCTCTAGATGACCTCCTTTCTGATGGCTTTTATTCATTTATTTTAGGAAAAAAAATCCTTAATTGGAATTGTAAATTCCAAGAGACAAAGGGTATGTTATGGGAAGTAGGTCCAGCTCTGTTTGTATCAGACAGTGACTGTTGGATTTTACATTCTTAAGATTCATGGAGAAAAATCATTTAAATTGATACAATATGTGCGTGCACAAGGTAATATCAACAACCAATATATTATTTCAAAATCTGTTGCGTTTCTTTATAGAGGATTAGGTTATATAGTGTGGGGACTCTTGAAAAGAAAATAGAATTGTGTATTGATGCCTTTAGAAATATTATTTGAGGGCAATAAAATGTTCCCTGAAATTCCCTCCTGAGTGGAGAAAATAGAGTTTGTTTGCAGTAATTGCATTTTCTAGCATTTGCTTTCGCACTTTCCAATATGAGTTAAGCCAATTGGAACCTGTGATTTCGTTTTGCTTATTGGCAAAAGTACCATGTAAATTGATCTGTGATGCATTTATAGAGAATGCTTTGAAAATTTTGAAATAGAGATGCCTTTTTCTTATTAGACTTATATAGTATATGGGTTCATTTCTATATTTTAGCCTAATGTAATAGTAACCAAAAATGTTCCTTTTCAATTTAGTCTTAATCAAGTTCAAGGAGAACATTTCTACTTGGCCCTGCTGGCTCTGTGAAGGCAGAGTTTATGTACCCATTCTCAGCCTTGGTATTCAGAATTCAAGAAACCACACCAAGCTGAAACTGATCTAAAACTTGACAGCCTTGGTACATTAAGATCTTCATCACAAGAGAAAATATAACATTCTGTTGGACAAAATACAGCATATTTCTGTGTATTTGCAGTATACATACCCTATAGCCCTTAAACTACAGGGGTTTAGATGCAAATCTCATTATAAGTGTAAATATCGGTAATTATGTTTCAGCTCTGCCTGACAAAAGATGTTTTTGGGTAAAAACCTTATGTATTTTCTCAAGTGAGTGCTGTTTCCCTTAAAGAATGTCTGTGAAAGTGTGCACATCTAACACCAATTCAGTCGTGGTAGGTCTTTTATGTATTTCTTTGCTATGGGAAAGAGTAGTAGGAACTATCATTCTGTAAAATAAGGCTAATGTGACTTCCAAGGAGGGTGTTATCTTCAGAATTTGCTAAATTTAAAAGGAAACTTAATTGCTGTCAGCTTTTGTGATTTTAAGTTAGGTAATTTTTTTTTTCCTTTTAAAAGGCTCCATCTTTTGGATTACATAATTACAATCTTGAAAAGAAAGCCTTTTCAGGGACTAGCCAGCAATCTGTGCTGCTTCTGTTTCAGATTTCATAATTTAAAAGTCAATTTGGGGAACTTTTTACACCTAAAGTTGGCAGTGCTGTGAGCTGCAAAATCTGGAGGCTTTTTTGTTTTTTGAGGTTAAACTAACAAAAGCTTCAGCTTCTGTCTGTTGCAAAACAAATAAATGTCATGTATTAATTGCTAAAACTTTAGTGAAGCTTTCCATGTTTTGAGGGGAAAAAAAAAAAGTTTCCATAATAGTAGCCCAGTGAAATTCAAAACAACCTGGAGATCAAAACCCAACAGAAGTTATGTCAGAATCCAGCTCAGCTAAGGAAGCCGTAGAACACTGAAGTGAAAAAAGGTTGTCACTTATGTTGTGCTGCATTTTTTTATTGCAACAGAGAGGAGAAGGATATTAATCACAAACAGTTACATTAGAATAATGTTATGGTTGAGACGTAAATACATAAAAGCAAGGAAATTGTTACCAATGCAGAGCATCCTTAACTGAGAGCCAGAGCTGAGTAGGTTCTGCAGTGTGTACGGCCCTGTTGCAGGGCTCACTCCAGCCACTCTCGGCAATGTTCCGGCCCAGTGCTATGCGAAATTCACTACGTTGCCTATAGACAAAGACAAACAAGCAGAAGCACTTGATGTTAGGTACTGCTGATTCTGCAGTATCAAGATTCTCCCAAGTGCCCACATAGGTGAAGTAGCACCCTTAGCAGTGGTGGCTCAGAGGGGGCTGCATTTGCTGCCAGTACCTCGGCACTACGTAGCTGAGTTATAGGTGCTGAGGCAAGATGCACTCAGTACTTCCTTGCTTTCATGGGTTTATGACTCAACCTTGGCATTATTGTAACGTAGTTTTTTGTGTTTAATGTTTCTTAGACTTGGTTTTCCATTGCCAGCATGGAAGAAATCGTAATGCATGAGTTTCAGAGGAGAAGGTAGCAGTCTGAACCTGCTGTGTGGCTCGATCCGCAAGTGTGAGTATTAACACTAGAGCTGTCAGGCCTTGTGAAAATTAATGAAGCCTGACGGTTACAGAGTGAAAGGTCAGAGGCAGAGCTTGCACTTACCTAACATTCTGTTTTGTTGTGTCTAACAGCGTTTTCAACAAAGGGGAGCTTTAATGTACAAGCTTTAGATTTATCACAGGAATTCAAGGGTCTCAGCCTTTGCTTCTCCCTGTGCTGTAGTCTAATGTTTTCTTTACATAAAGGCAAAACAGTTAAACTTTCATTCATCTACTCCTCTTGCTGGCTTGCCCATGTGTGTTTTGCCTGTATTTGTCCTTTTCCGAAATTTTATTTTGGAGGGAAAATAAAAAGAGGGGGGCATCTGAATCAATGATAGTTTGAAAAGCTGATGGGATATCAATCAAGAGAATTTTGAGAGATTCTGTACTTCAGTTCATTGTACTTTTTGCTTCTAAGTATTCTTTAGAAGCATGTTCTGGTGTTGTGCGTGTTCTGCCTTTTATTTGCCTATTTGTTTGTTTGTTGGGGTTTTTTTTTTCCTTTATTTCATTCTGTAGATTTCTACAGACACAGAGAGGTAAAATGCGTAGAAATTAATGGTTTATGTTGTCAGCCTACTAGTATGTTGGTTGACATAAGTTTTACCTATTCCATTGAGGACTTTCTGTGACAGCTATTTGATTACAACAGCCAGAATATTTTTAGTCATTTGGTCAGTTTCATCCTGGAAAAGATGTTTGGTTTTCTTACCCAGGTTGTGTCTCTTTACATACGGTATGTGTTAGCAAAAGAACTCCAACTTGTCATCTGAAAGCTCAGGTCTGTGTAACTGTACTTATACAATCTAACTCATTTGCTGCTGCTGAAGAAGTCAGAGTATGAGATGTTCCGTCTTTCTTTTAAAAAGCTGAGAGAGGCCTGTGTATGTGGCAGTTGTGCCATAGATCCTGGGAAGAGAGAGTCACCACGGCCCTGACACGCAGCAGGCTTTCCGTGAGAAACCTCTGTGAAGAGTTAGAGCTGCTGACAAGCAGCAGATTCTGCTGGCTCCTCTCACCTGCTGCCCATGGGTAGGCAGGTTGGGAAGCTGCAGCCAGGTAACTGAGAGCAACCTGTGCTACTGTGGGGACTGGATATCCTTAGGAACAACACAAAATCTTATCCTTCAGTGTTTATCTCTCTATATGTACATGTTTGACTGTAGATGTATGCTCCATGACCACTTTTGAAACATATATGATACACCATAAACTGGAGATTATTCATTTGTACAGGCATCTTACTTGCACAGATTTCCCTCTTTTTGAAGGGACTATGATTTGTACTTCAAGGTTTCTCAGCCTATTTCTCAATATATAGCCAAAGGGTCTGTGAGGCAATGAAATGGGCATGAAAATGCTTCATATTTCATGGAAGCCTTGTGTGGTTTGAATAGTTAATGCATGCATTTGCATATTCAGAATTTCACATCAAAAGCACTTGCATAGTATTTGTGTGTAAATACAGGTTCCTACCACTATACAGACAGCTAGTATCACATTATTTCTCATTCCCTACTTCCCTGTGGGTTTTGTAGGTAACAGTAGTCAAAAAATAATGTGATTTTCTATTTTTATAGGGACTCAGCAGTTAACATTCATTGCCAGACTCCTTTTCATGTTTGGCAGCTCTACAGAACTTGGATTGTGTGACTAAATTGTACTCATATGAAGCATGCCATTAAAATGGGAACAGATTCAACAGATTAAGGACTCCTATGATCAAGTACTTCAGGTGAACTTAAAAAAACAGAGACACCTACTTACTTAGGTTAGAAAAACCCAACAACCCTACACCCCCTCAGCTTCCCCTTTGTCCTGTGTAATTGGTGTAGTAAAAGTCTGTCTGTTGCTCACTTTAACACTTTGAAGTGATTTAAATGGTTGCAGCCAGCAAAAGAAGTCCTACGGTACCAGCCTAGGCAGACCCTCATTCCTTTTTTGCTACATCAGTTTTCGGATGGATCAGTTTCTTGATCCACTCTGCTCTGCAGCCACCAAATCTTTGTGTTGGCAAAGAGGTGTGGTGGGCATAGGAATGAGGCACAGAAGTATGTGGGGCTGTAGCTTGAGCATTGTCTTGTTACAATGAGAAGTCGCAGAAATCTTCTGAGACTCCCAGGTTAATGCATTTATTAAAACAAACATTTTATTTTTTACAGGTTATTCCCAGTTAATTGTCTTTGCTTTTATTCAAACTAAAGTGATACTGACTTCTGGTCTTCCAGAAGAGAGCAACTTGTCTAGTTGCGGTATTTTCTTAAGCAGTGATTTCATTGTGCTCTTGATTCTCTACTCTTGAGGACTGATGTTGAAAAACATCTTAGCCAGAACAATACAAATATACTGAAGATACACATTCACTGCCTCTGTGTGTGTATATACACATAAATATCTAAGATTTCAAATACTCCAGCAGTATAGGTGACTCTACTTCACAGACTTGGTGCCCTAGTCTTTTATAGTAGCTGTAATTTTAGCCTTTTGAGCTCATCTGCTAAACATACAAATATTTTTAATTTAGATTCAGTTATTACCCTGGGAATTGATAACTGGGACTTCTGATGTGCTCAACCCAGCAAACAGATAAAACTTTTCCTAGTTTGAAAAGCAATTCTTCCAGATTCACAGCATAAATTAGAATGAATGATATTACTGCTACATGATGGAAAAGTTAATTGTTAGGGAATTAGAGTAATAAAGACGAAATGAATTTTCTAACAAATTTAGTGCAGGAAAATGAGGAAATGCCTTTCAACCTGTGCATTGTGCTATCCTGTCTCTCTGTACAGGCAGCATGGATGTAGATAAGCAGAGATTGATGAGGGCAATGAAACTGCTGAGGGGTCTGCAAAGCATGCCTTATGAAGAGAGGCTGAGGGAACTGGTCTTGTTTAGAGAAGATGAGGCTGAGAGTAGATCTTTATTGCTCTCTAGAACTAACCAAAAGGAGCGAGCCTGGTGTTAGTCTCTTCTTCCAAATTACTAATGAGAGAAGTGCCCTTGAGTTATGTCAGGGGAAGCTTAGATTAGATATTAGGAATAAATTCTTTACAGAGACAGTGGTTAGGCACTGCAACAGACTGCCCAGGGAGGTGGTGAAGTTACCATCCCTGGCTGTGTTTAAAAAATAATTATATGTAGCACTTGAGGTCTAGTGGTTAGAGAAATGCTATGATGAAAGTTGGACTTGATGATCTAGAAGTCCTTTCCAACCATAATGATTCTATGATCTTGTCAAGATGAAACTGAAATACCATGCAATGTGTGTGAATGTTTATACTTCCATATTAAACACAGAAGGTCAGCAGACTGGACAAAGGGCAGGACGACCAAAACAAAACACTCAGCAATACTTTGTAAATCGCATCAGAGAGAATGTTGTGTGTTGCCACAGGGCCCTTCAGAAAGGGAAAACCTGAACGCAATAAATAAATAGCTAATCGGATTGCAGGTAATTTATTACTGTGATTAGTGGTATATAGCCTTTCCTCAGGGAAAAGGAAATAAATAGATGAGACTTCCTCTTGCTTCTTTCCTTTACTCTGGCCTGGATTTTGATGTGTTCACACTTCGATGAGTGGTGTTGGCCTTTGCTAGCTCCTGAGCCAGCTCCAGAAAAGGAAAGCAAAACGTGACCAGCTATAAAATCATGTAAGTAGGTGAGGAGCCAGGTCAGACCTTGGTGCCCATCCTATGGTAAATATGAAAGTATGTACAAATATGGAGTGTAGTGCATCCCCCCTGCTGGACAGGGGACTTGGGTCTGCAGCCCTCGCATGCTCAGCTGGCACTGGTTGGTACAGGCTATGAGTGTGCAATACCACTGAGCTAGAGCTACGAGTAGATGTTCCTAAACTTTGGTCCCTGTAGGGTTTCTCCTCTGGGGCCTATTTTGTCTTATTTTTCAGTCTTTGTGTTGGTTCTTATATTTCATTTGTGGGGCTGTGTCCTGAGCAACTCTGCAGCACTAGGGAGAGGCTGTTCTCTCCCAGAGGAACCCACATGATTCCTGGCTCTCATGAACTCACCAAGTGGAGCCTTTTCTTAGTCTTAATAAAATCAATGGCTATCTTGACACTAACTGCAGTAAATGCTGTGTCTGGTTTTCCATATTGATTTCAGGTGCTTATATAACATGTATGCCACCATTGGTTTATTTTTATGTCCTGCATGACTTCATAGTAAGCCCTCTTCTTCAAGGTGTCAAGATAAAAAACCGCTGACTTAAAGTAAAAATGTTCCCAATTTAATTGGAAATAATATCAGCAAAATACGCTGATATTTGATATAAGTCTATCAAAATAAATGGGAGAAAGTGTAAAACTTGGACATTTATCCAGTAAGATGAAGAAGTTTTCTCTGCTAAAACTGGCAAATGTTGATACCTTGGCAGAAACCTGAATTTAACTTCCCCATCCTACTTCTCTGAGGATTTTATCACATCTAGCTTGTTTGGGGGGATGGATAGTTATGACAAGTGTATCAAATTTCATGCCGGCAGTATCTTTTATGTTCCCTGAGAGAGGAGAAAATAGCAATTCTACCTTGTGCCCAGGAGTCACAGAGAGCAGAAATTGTAGATACCTGCCATACTGAGTTTTTAAATAAAAATGAATTGCAGAGCAGCAGGTAGCAGAGATAGGGGAGGGAAGGGGAAAAGAGTAAGGCATAAATGGTAGAGCAGCATTTATTGCATCTCCTCAAGCTTTTAATCTAATGAAGCACTGCAGAAGGTTATGAATATGTACAGTCTGAATTTTGTTCAGATGCGAGGTGTCTATGGAGATGTCTGCCTCTTTATTGTGGTTTGCTGTGTTGTTTTTTTTCTGTGGGGTTTGTAGCTTTTTCGTTTTCTATCCAGAATTAACTAATGTTTCAAAGATCATGTTTATATACATATCTTGTATAATTCCTGTTTCCATGCCATAAATATTGAAAAGCAGAAGGTTTTGACTCATTCCCTGTAAGTCTTATTTAGGAGAAAGTTAATCTTGTTGTAAATACTTGCAGCTTTACTTTGAAACATAATTTTGAAAAAAATCCACAAACCCAAACAGTTTTGAAAGTTGAAAGACAAGTTTTAAACTAATGAAGCCACATCTGTTTAGGAGAACTGTATTCCTGAGAAATATATAACATCCGGTTCCATGTTCCTCAGGGCAGAGGAACAGGAGATGGGAGTACAGGAACTCTGTTGGGTGTACCACAACTGGAAGATGGACAGATTTCCACCTAAATTTTGCTGCCTTTATGAAAAAAAACCAAACCGCACAAAAACAACCAACCACAACAAACCTAAGCTTTTCTAAAAAGACTATTATGAATAAACACCAAAACAAACAATCTGGTATAAGGCAAAGAAATTTGGCTTATGGTTAAGGCAGTAGAAGTTAAACTTAGGGGCAAACTTAACATGGTTTTTGGCAAGTACACAGTGAAACAGATTTTGTAAAGGAACTTCTGTGAAGACGCTGTGGTATAGAGCTGTATCTCTAAGGGAGCTTGGTGCCCAGTATGTTTATTTGGAAGATCTGGCACTGATAGGTGGTTCCAAGTGCTTGAAAATCTGTCTCTGAACTCTGAAAATCTGGTTCCATGGGCCTGACCCATGCTTCCTCCTAAACAATGGAAATAGTTGTCTTGAACTGGGATGATCAAGCCTTTATTTTTTAAACTCTGGCGCTCACAGGAAATTAATTAACCACGTTTCCTTTTTCCTACATTGTTTATTTGCCTGAGTTTGATGGTTTCTTCTATGTGTGTACAACTTAAAGGAAATGAAATCTAACTGTAATTTGAATAATACTAGTAATAGTAATAATAATAAACTGAAAAATCTGTTACAAGTGAATGGAAGCTTTGGAGAAGGTTAGATCTGGAAGAAATTCCACCTTGACACAAATACATCCAAATAACTGCATAATTTAAAAAACAACAGCACCAGCAGCCTACTTCAGACATAGCCTATGCCTGGCACCTTTATGACATACTTGTGAGGCATACAGCGGGGCTCTACCCACCCCCAGTCAGCACCCAAAATATCTCACGGTGGGTCACCCCTATAAGACTGCTGACTGACCCAGACCCATGAGTTAAGTAGTAGAACTCAGTGTCACATCGTAGGCTAATCCAAAGCACTGTATAATCAGCTGGAAAGCAAGGGAGCAGTGGTGTTTTATGCCACCTTTGGAGCTGGTTTGGTGCCTTCCAGCTTTTTCTGTTCATCTCTGCAGTACACACTTTTTATGATGAAACTGCTTTGTGTGGCATTACTTTACATTTCAACACAATTTCATTCGATGGAAGAGAAGCAACATTAGTAACTTCTGCTCAACATGAAGATGCACAAAGATCTTGGGTATTTCATTGTGTCAGTGATAATTCTCTACTTATTGTGGAAAATGTGCTAATTAAGTTCTCTTTTTTTTTGTTATTTCAGGAAACCTACCATACGAATATAAAATAGTGATTGCTGGGAATCATGAACTGACATTTGATAAGGAATTCATGGCAGACCTTGTTAAACAAGATTACTACCGATTTCCCTCGGTGTCCAAATTGAAACCAGAGGACTTTGACAATGTTCAGTCACTTCTGACAAATAGTATTTACTTACAAGATTCAGAAGTTACAGTTAAAGGATTCCGAATATATGGTGCCCCGTGGTAAGTCTCAATTTAAACTTTCTTTGCTGTTTATTACTTAAACCACAGCAGGAATTGTTCCTGTTGGAAATGCATGAAGCTGCCTTGTTGCATTCCCCTGCAGAATGATATCAAGCTTAGCTGTAAACCACCCTGAAACCATTGCCACACTTCTTTGTGGGTAAACAGGCTGTATTTCATCATATGTGTGAAATAAGACAAAAGGATTGGTAATTATTTATATTCTGCTTGCTGAATGAACTTAAAACATCACAGAATCACAGAATCACAGAATCACAGAAATTAGGGGCTGGAAGGGACCTAGAAGATCATCTAGTCCAACCCCCCTGCCTGAGCAGGATCACCTAGACCAAGTCACCCAGGAACAGATCCAGGCGGGTCTTAAGTGTCTCCAGAGCAGGAGACTCCACAACCCCCCTGGGCAGCCTGTTCCAGAGCTCTGGCACCCTCANAGATCCAGGCGGGTCTTAAGTGTCTCCAGAGCAGGAGACTCCACAACCCCCCTGGGCAGCCTGTTCCAGAGCTCTGTCACCCTCACTGAGAAAAAGTTCTTTCTTGTGTTGAGCCTAAACCTCTTGTGCTCCAGCTTGCACCCATTGCCTCTCGTCCTGTCATTGGACGACATTGAGAAAAGTCTCGCTTCATCCTCTCTGCACTCATTGTGTAGAGATTATTATAACTATTATTATTATAACATTGTGGTCTCAATATCCACTCTGTGCTTGTGGATTAATTCCAGTGGCATTTTAGTATGTGTTAGGGAAGCTCTGTTAGACTGTATGCAGTTTAGATATTTGCCTGCTGTGCTAATAGATTAGTGTGGTAGTATTTAACACCCCCACTGTACAAGGTAGAAGGCAGTGGGTGCTTTAAGCCATATTTCTGATCAGTTCTCAACATAGTTTTCTTTTGCTTGTAAAGTTGTGATAATTAAATTTCAAGCCAGTTTTGATCTTGTTCCACGCCTGTGCCAAGCATATGCAGAAAAAAATTGTACAGTTTTGTACTAAGGATGTTTTTTCTACATGTTGTTTAATTGTGGTGCCTAATATCCCTGTGTGGAGTCTTGGGTAGCACTTGTTTGAAATTCTTATGCTAACAACAGCCACAGTCCTTTCAGGCTCTACCAGAAACCTGAACTGTGATAATGATTATTATACTACTTGATGTTTTCAATTGTTGGCTGAAGTACTTAGGTGCTAATTCATACACACGTATAAAAAGGGCTTATTCTAAGCTTATATTTTTGATGTCAGATTTACCTTCAAGGTGAAAGTGAGAGAGAAAGGGGGATTGTCAGGGCTTGAGGCCAAGAATGGGGCAGACCTATACAGATAGTAGAAATTTTCCCTTTCATCTCATCTCTGTTGACTGTTCACGTGGCCCACAGGCCTTGGTGATTCATACACCACCACCATACACGTTGATGCTTCTGACAACAACTTTTTTTTTTTTCTTTTTGTCATATTGTGTACTTAAGTGATTGCTAGAAAGCTGTGATCTAGCTCTGTATCTCATATTCTTGACTTGAGATACGAATTTTTAATATTTAAGTCATAGCCTTTAGGTAGTAGTTTAAATCAGCCTGACATTGCTTAGCTAAAAAAACCCTCCAACAAACTCTAAATCCTACAGTAGCAGCTAATTAGGAAAGATGATCTTAATTCAGGTTAGTAATAATCTCTTAAAGACATTTCAAACTAGTTGTTTTTTTTTTACTAATAGGAGCATGTAACACACAGAAGAAGACAGAACACATAAGGCCTTGGGTAGTATGAGGTGGATTTCAGACTTGCTGCAAAGTGAGCAGCTGTGTGAGCCCAAAGGTTAGCTGCTGCAATTAAGATTGTGTTGAGCTTCTTTAACATGTATGTCTCGGACTCAGAGGGCTTGTATCCCGCAGGCATCCAATGCTTATGTAGAGTAGGCATCTTTTCAAATTTATTTTAGGCAGATTTACCTGAACTTTGCTTAGTACAGAGCTGCTCGAGAGATCTGGAGAATGTAGAACCAAAGTCTGGGGAAAAGCAAGCTTGGTGTTCTGAAATGGAGAGCCATGTGATATGCCTTTACATTTGTATGTACTGGCAAAATGCAGTGATCTTTTTGCACCTCTTTTGCTTCCCAGATTTATAAAGGCAATCTGTTATCCTTTTGTCTCCAGTTGCATTTAGAAGTTCTTTAATTTTGTAGATGTACACATGGATTTAGAGTTATTTGTTCTGAAATAATAACAGACACCACATGGAAGAACTGAGTTGTTTTAACTGTCACTGTTAAATGATGTATGTATTCTGACCTAGTCATGGAAGATATATCTTAGTTATTCCACTTAATAAATGGATTTTCCAATTAGTGGCCAATAGGAAATGAAGCTAGATTGCTAGAAAGGCACACTGAGTTCCAACCAAGTGCAGGGTTTTCCTCTCTTTTGAAGGATGTTTCAGTTGTGTTCAGCTGTGAAAACCTGTTGTCAAAGCATGTTCTGAGCAACTGTTGATGTGGAGTTGAGGCTGTCATTTTGAATATTACATTTAGATCAGATAGTCTGTGTTCAGAACACAGAGGTAGATTGTCATTTTCACTCCTGATCCCCCACACCCTTGGAAAATGTGAAAATTCAGAAGGATCAGACAAGCCTGTAAGCACTACTTTTTTTTTTTTTTTTCCTCTCTCCAACCACATCTCATTATAATACTGTAAATCTTCAGATTGCCCCAAAGGAAGAGAATTTGTGGAGTTTTGTATGTATTTATGGCCTTCTTGCCCCAGTTAGGTCTGTCACAGAAGTGGAACACTGGTCATTAACTTAAAAGATGCTTCAACCCTAAAATGAGATAAGGTGGCATGTTCAATTTATGTGAATTTTTTTAAGTATTTCCAGAGGGAAAAAATTCTCATTTGCTGATAAAGCTGCTGGTTTTCATTTTAAAAGAGGGATCAAACTAAGAATAACAGCTGTGATTCTATAGGTTCTGCCTGTCAGAAGTTTCTAAGAAGTAATTTCCAGAATACTGGGAAAACTGACTATAAGTCATCTACCTATTTAGAAAATGTAAATTGCCAACTCAGTGTAACTACAGAAAAGAAATACCAGTCCATATTCATTACATGTTATTACTCGTGGTACATCTGAAAGCTTTCTAAAGGCCTAAGAGAATTCAAGTAGTGCCTCCTAACTTACAATTTTGTAGAATTTGTATGTAGAAAATAACTTCTAATACACAGGAGCATTCATGTGTATTTGCAATTGGAATGTGCAGTGGTGCATATCAACAGCCTCTAAGGAGCAGAAAATTTGAATTTAGCCTGATGGTTCTGGGAGTATTAAATGGCATTAGCTGGAGGGGAGTTGAAAACATTAGTATCAGCCCTTAAAAGTGAAAAGAGCAAGGGTGGGACATGAATCACGTTCAGAGCCCTCCTCATTTTCAAAGGTGGAGAATGTAACTGACTTTTTCACACCTTAAATAGGATGTTCTTTGATGTGCCTTGAAGGATCAAAATGGATGAAGTTTTTTCATTTGGTCTATAGATTTCCCTCCTTTCTCTTCCTTCTGACTTTGCCCTGTCAACCTGGTTTGTTTGGTGGGGAAATAATTGATGGATTATACTTTATGCAGTCAAAATTCTTAAATGTTCCAGTGGATACATTTTCTCCTTTGGAAATTTGAGATTGAGGCCACTCATTGAACAGAGCAAAAAAGACAAGTAGTAACGGATATATGATTTTTTAAAAAATCTTAAAGCTCCCTCTGTGAAGTATTTGTAAGCATAACTCATAATGATGTATCTGTAAAAGGGAAGGAGAGACAGTCTGTTTTTACTGCAGCTTTGGGTGTTGAATATGTATAAGTGAAGACATATAAGTTTTATTTAAATACAGATGTTGTTATTTTTAAAATATGTGTTTTTAAAAAAAAATATACTTGAAATTGTTCATCCATGCTAAGGACTGAATTTACTATAATGTGCTATAGATGTTTGAATACAAATATACTAGCAATGTCTGTTTTTTAATGAAGCTTTAAAAGCATTCAAACCACCAGAGAGCTGCAGTTAACTGCAGCCAGAATGTTTAAACCACGTTTTGACAGAAATAATTGTTCAGGGAGAGTATTTTTCTCTGTTTTATTTTATTCCGCTGTTCAGCTGTACAGGTTGCCTCTTTAGTTTGTTTGAAAGACAAAAATAGTTGAAATGAAAAATTATGCTGATAAACTTTATTTTGTGTGCATATAAATTTATGATAGTTAATGTCATGAATCATGATGCAATAGGCTTATTTATGGATTTAAAATTCTGTTCTCCATAAAAGTTGCACAAAAAGTGTCACGAGTCATAAGTATAAAATAATATAATAAAGCAATAACTTATATTGTTTTTAGCTATTAAAATATATAAGCAAATTCCATCTAGCAGAAGAAAAAAACCTGAAGACCCAAGATATATTTCAGCATATATATTTGTTTAGATAGCTATAGATAGAGGAATGCTTTTGAAGGAAGAAAATGTTTAATATAAAAACTAATTCAGTATAAATGAATGCATTTTAAGGGTTAACAGAATCTACTTAATGGAAATGACTGAAAAGCAGAAATGTAAAAGATTAAAATTGATGTTTTAAATAATGACTGAAATCTGGGATTTGCATCATTGTGATGAAAATCAATTCATCCTGAATGAAGCCAGGAATAAAGCTCTTCCCTTCTGACAGGAACAGCAGCATTGTTCAGCAGTATCCTGCACATTTGTCAAGTTGTAACTTGTTCAGGTCTCAAGAAGAGAAGCACAAAGCTAGCCTCCCAGTTGCTTTTAATGAATACTAGTGGGTTTTTCCTATGTCCAAGAATTTGATCTGTAGGGTGATCCAGAGGTCAAGAACAAACAGCTCACTATTGCTCACCTCTGTGAAACCAAGGCTTTCATTTGCTTTTTTTAGTAACTCTAGAGGAAGTGCCTCAACTTTTTTCAGAAGCAAAATTTTAATTGGCATAGGTAATGCAGTCTTAAGAAAGTATAGACAGGTTAAGCCATCTCCTTTAAAAATAATGTTTGGTGCAATGGTTTTTTTTTTAGCTCAGAATAAATTTTGGAGGGCTTCATTGAATGGTTTTGCATGAGCTTGAAATTATTTCTATAACTCTTATTTCCTTGCTTCAGTGGCAGTCATATTTAAATACAAGTAGCTCAAAGTTAGTACCTCTCCCTTGTTGATCAGCATTTTCTGACTTTGTTTATCCTGTCAGAATAGCATCAGATGTTGGTTTGTTGTTTGGTTTTTTTCTTTTCAATTATAAGTTTTGTAATGCATCATGGATTTTGCTGGCAGTCTTCAAGTTCTTGAAATAGCAAGCAAATTAACAGCAGATACTGAGCGTGAGGACTAGAAAACCAATTGGCAACTCACATGATGGGATTCAGCTTATACTGATGGCTTGGAATGGATCTCATTTCTTTTATTTTCATAGTCTTAGTTGGCAATTAGCTTGCGCCTAAAAATGGGAGGACTAGAAATTGAACTACTCAGCAAAAAAAGGTGTTCTTAATTGCTATTTAGTAGTGAGGAAACGAGGATGATACTGGGCAAAACTGTTGGTGTTGTACCAGTTTTTCAGGAATTCTGGCATTCATGCAGTAGAAGTCAGCAACAGAGAGAAGTATTGGCAAAGACTGAAGTCTTCTGTCTGTGTGTTAAACAAACACAACACCACTGTAGCATGGCTGTGTTTAGAGGTGCAGGCTTCTGTTTCATTTTTCTTGGCATTTGTCCTTCAGGTCTCTCACTTTAGGATGGAAGAATGTATTCCCCTTGGTCTAAAATTGCAGCAGCTTGCTTACAGTTTTTCTCTTGCTGGGAATGTCACTGAATTTTTTCAGTCTACTTGATAGCAGATTTACTTCTAAGTAAAAAATGTCCTGTTTATTTTTAAAGGTTTTCTTGCTTCCTTTCTTTTTTATAAAATAAATGTTGGAATGTTTTTACTTTGAAATGTATTATGTCATAAGTAATTTTTAATACTATGATGCTAACCTGTCCTGGCTAATCTTTGGAAAGCTCTGCATTCTGGCAGTGGGGCAGATCATGAAGTCAGGCTTGACTTCAACGGGAAAAATAAGAGTATTCATTACTAGTGTAACACACAAACTGTGTCTACTTCTGGGTGGAACTCTATCCTCTTAAAACAGACATAAAATGGTAGCTCTCCTAACTCTTTTGAATCTTCCCTAGTGTGGAAACAGGGATTTTAATTCTTTCAGAGCAGTACTGAACAGGTCATTGTGGGAACCTCTGCAAATAAAGCAAAGAGGCAGAATAAGCGTGAGATGTGCTTCTGAGAGGCTCATTTTCTATGGTGAGCTCCTGTTGCAGGTTTCAGTGTGGTTTGCTCAACAGTGAGGTCATTTTGATAAAAGTTATGCAATCAGAACTCACAAGTTGTTATTGTGTTTGTAGTTTAGCTTTGTTATTGTGGGGTTTTTTTTTATGTGGCAGCTGTCCTGGAACAAGGAAGTTTGCTTTCCTTTTGCTGAACACTAGAATAACACAGCGGTCACTGTGGCATCTGTGTGCACTGAGCAGGATGAAAGCATTTGCACCCAGCAAGGAATTAAGAGTAGGGAGTAACTAGAATACTACAACCCAGCTGCGACAGACTTCTTCTTGAGAGGAAATCTGAACCCCCTTAAAGAATGGGAGCTGGCAAAGGAGGGGGGAAGGTGAGAGTTACCCCAGTTATGGAGATCTGCTATTCCTTACAGGATTGGACTCAATGCTGTGTGCTGAGGCTTGCTTGAATAAATTCTTCTGTGAAGCTTCTGCACTCAGGACTCCTGCCTCTCCATTTTCTTCTACCTGTATGTGCTTCATAACTCTTGATGGTGGTTTAGTGCAGAAGAGAAGAAAGAAAACTCAAAATACCATGCTGTTAAGGTTAACTGAAAAATTAGTTCACTAGAGGACAACCATCTTCACAGTAGGAAAGTGGAGAGAAGTAAGAGAGGAGCTTGATCTTTGACAAGCTGACATCAAAATGGAGTTTGCATTGAATGGTTCTCTTGAAGCCCCATCACTTTGTGTATTTCATTGCCCCTGTACCCTAAGCAAGACGCTTTAGAGAGTAGATGAATGCTTTGAGTGACAGGCAAAATGGCTGTTGGAGGATGTGTGGGCAAGCGCAAGCCAGGGCCTGGCTGCTGGAACACAGAGCAGGAGGTTGAGAGCCTTTTGGAGGAGCTGATGATCCAGACAAACCAGGACTGCTGCAGGTTACTAAGTGGGAGGCCAAGACTTGCTGGCAAGGGTCAGGTGAGCATTGGATCATTGGAAGGATGAGGTCCATCCAGCCAAAGGTGCATGAATGAGTGTGGATGTTTCCAGCAGGATTCCAACAACATACCTATGTGTTTGGTGGAGTGGTACCAGCTATGCTGCTGATTTAAAACCATTAGATTTATGTATCATTTCTAGGTTAGAAATTGTGACCCTGAATGAGAAGAGGCTACATGGGCCTCTGTTCACTGTGACAACTTCACAGTCAACCCACACTGGAGAAATGTAGTGAAATCTTCCTGCTTCAGCGAGGCATTTAAATGTGACAAGTTTGGATGAGGGTAATTTCTCTGACTCAATGAGATTTGTCAAAAGCTTTAACTAAATATATAATTATCACTTATATACAGATATGAATATTAACAGCTTTGCTAAGTTGTAATTGGAAAAATAGGGATACTTTCGTGTCTTTAACAAAATGCAGTGAAATTAATGAAACTGGGGTGGGGGATGACAGGAGAAGGCAGGTATTGTCCTGTGTACTGTCTGTTGTGGGAAACAGGAGTAGTCTACACATCGTTTGCTTCATAGTTATCTATTCAGAACAAACAGGAAAAAGCTGGAAGAATGTACATTGCTTCAGGTAGAGCGGATGATAAAGCTGACATGATGTGATTGTGATAAAATGGATAGAAATTGAAGAGAAGTCACGTTTGAAAAACTCTATTTGGTTTTAATACAAAAGTCAGCTAAGTAGCAAGTGACTAGATTTTATTTGCTCCCAGTGAAGGATAAGATTTCTCATGACTGTCTTTGAGATGATTTGGGTCATATTTATCTGATATATATTGATCAGAATACTAACTTTACCCTGACGTGTATAAAATGCTTAAAGTAATTCACAGAGGCCATGAAATAAAGCAAAAATTGCACAAGCACTTCAAATAAGAGAACACCAATTGTGAATCTGAGCATAGACATAAAGGTCAAGAGTGACAGCTACATTCATCAGATTTTCATGAGAATCCGTTCAGTAGAACAGATCTGGCACTTTATTTTAGAAGTGGTCAACACTCACGGATTCAGTTGAAAGTCAGTGAGACCCCTGGGTATTTATAACCACCTCTAAAATGTTTAGGTGCTAGTCTATATTATGGTTTGTGTGCATCTGAAGTATGAGAGTTGCTGACATTTCTGACTCTACTAGTTAGATATCAAAATCTTAATGTGGCTGAGAGCTGTGTTTGTGTTATGTGCACCCAGCGAGAAGGCTCAAGCAATGGTTTGCCAGCAGGAAGATAGGCACAGCTTATCTCTGTGCCTTCATAGATGGGGCTGAGTTGTGTACATCCTTGAGCAGGCGCAGGCAGCCTCACAAGCTGTGGTGCCTCAGTACACCCTCAGTTAATTTTGCACAGACAAGGACGTTGTTTTATGCCCCTAGAGTGTAATGAGAGCTACCTAGTCACTCCATTCTGTGTTCCTCTTGAGTGTTTTGGATAAACATTAAAGGCAGTAGCCTTTCGTCTAAGTGCTTAGCTATTTGCCTTACATAATGACATACATGTCACATGTGGAAATCATGTGCCTATGGCTACTTTGACAAAGGAAATAATGCTTCCTGGCAATTGAGTTTGTGGCAGTTTGAAATCATCTGGCAAGTATGTCATTGTATTTATTTTGCAAGTAATGTTGTGGGTACTGGAGTATTGTATCTGCAGATTTGTTAGCCTGTCCATCCTCTGCTTCTGGAGACCTCCACCTTCCTTTTTGATGCTTCAGTAGCATTTTCTGGATGAGTTGGATTGACAAGAAAGTTGTGTGGTCTCATTCTTCAGAAAGCAGTTTTATTTCTGAACATACACGAATCAGTGCATCTTACTGATAAAAGCTGGTATTTGCAGCTGCTACCTGTATTGCTTTCTTAAGTAAGGTTTACATGTTTGTAGTCTGGGAATATAATTACAGATTGTGTATTCCCTCAAACTATGTAAGAAAGCTTTATGTAAGAAGGAAGAGTGAATCTTTTCAGTCTTTTTTTCATGGCACAGATTTGAGTGCCTCTTGTTTCTAAAACTGGGAATGTAATAAAAAGTAACTGCAAGAAAGGTGTTCTCTTTAACACCTCTTTTGGTGTTCCATCTGGGCTGCTTGGGACACTTCCATGTCCTGCATTGCAGGAAAATGGAGGAGAAAGGCAAGCTGAGTGCTAGTCTGAAAGCTCTAGTCCTAAAGTGTTCTCGTAATTAATATGGGATACCCCAGTACAATGTAATCTCCAAAGATTCAAGAGTACCTGGATTTGTTTTTTCCATTCTTAGTAAGTTTGTATCCCTGTTCTGTTTGTGAATATAACACAGGTTTTGTATTTCATGAGAAGCTTAGAGAGTACCATTTTAAGGAAAAATGTCTTCCACTGACCTGAAGATCCTTTTTTATAAACTAGATTTCTAAGGTTCAGAAATTAAATTGCTGATGTTCTTGTGTGTTTAGCATTGGAAGAGGTCAAGCTTTTGGGAAAGCTTATAAAATGTGAAAATAAATGACACTGAAAATACTGTTTAAAATCTGTCTGTTTATAAAGAGATACTCTGTCACAAAGGGTGAAATCTGTCATTCCTGAAGTTAGCAGGACGGTTTAGTTCATTCAGAATTTTGGACAGCAGATTGCACATGTTTAATGAAGCATTGACTATGAGTGGTACCTGCAGTTGCTCTTGAAGTCTGGCATTTTGTGTTGCCATTATCTTCAGTACTTTTTATTATAGTCAATCAAATAGGATACTTTTAAAAGCAGAGAAGTATTTTTCCTCAGAAGCGTGTAAAAAGTTCCATCATTTTCTGTGTGGTATTTGTGTAGACGCTGCACAGCGCTCACAGGTAACTTCTAGTTGTTGGGTATTAGCAAAACACCAGGGAATTTAATCTTTATCGCTTCTTGCATTTACTTTCAAATAGATTTATTTGTAGGACTTTCTCTGAGTACCTTTTCCTCGTGTACACAACGCCAGCAAAGTCTGCCAGCCAGGATGGTGCAGCAGGAGCAGCTCACCGCCTCAGAGGCTCAGGTGGGATATGGGGCATCTCTGCTGGGTCTCAGCATCTGCTACCATATTGCAGTGGCAGCAGTATTCTGAGTAATGGCCATTCATTATCTGCCATTACTGTATTTGATGGTGAATGTATGTATAAGTGAAAAGTATATTTTCTGCAAATTTTGTAACCATCTAATATCAGCAGAAATGTAAGTGGTACTTAAAGTGGGAGAGAAAAGTTTGCTGTGTATCAGAAAAAAGATATTTTTTTTTTCATTGGTTTTGGAGTTAAAATACAGATCAAATATGCAGAGATGCAGAGGTTGATTGTCCACCTGGAAATGAGCTGCTTTAGCACAGAACAACAAGACCTTGCTGTAAGGATGTGCCTTTAGCCGATCATTACTAACAGTCAAACTACCTAGAGTGTACACCTTGTCTTATTTATATTCCAGTCCTGTAACCTTCCCTATTTATTCTCTTGTGCCTTTGTTCTATTAATCCACGAAACAGGGCTTGACTTGTGATTAGTCCTTAGAGGTTTTTTCTATTAATCAGGCTGCAAAACAGGTCTACT
Organism: Ceyx cyanopectus; assembly: GCA_013401355.1. Classification (NCBI taxonomy): domain Eukaryota; kingdom Metazoa; phylum Chordata; class Aves; order Coraciiformes; family Alcedinidae; genus Ceyx; species Ceyx cyanopectus. Next base: position 11,168 of record VYZU01090736.1, on the reverse strand, counting down.
TGGATGTTCTGTTGCAAGTGCTTAATGTGTTTTCCTCATCAGTCCATGGCACAGAGCTACTGGGGTTGTCTTAAATGGCATTGAAATCAGTGATGTGTCTGCTGCACTTTTTTTGTGTTTACATCTTGATTGTGTTGCTGCAGTATGGGGAAAACAGAAAGAGGAAAATAATTGCAGTCCTATAGAAAATTGCTAAAGTTAGTGATATTTGTAGCTACATATTGATAGTTAACCATCCTGTCACAGCAGAACAGCTTCATAAGTGTGTTTTGAATGAGAAGAACCTGCCCCATCTTTAAATGTGAGGATTAAAATTTGTGCTTTCATCACAGGCAGGGGGCTAAGTTTTAAACTATTCTACAGAGTTTTAAAGATAGACTTAGACCTATAACATTGAGAGGGTTATTTAAGATACTGGTTTTTTTGGAGGTTTTTTGGTTGTTTTTTTTTCAGTAGGTAGAATGACAGATAGTTTTCTGCTGATGTATAACAAAAAAATTATCCAAGAGTTTGTGGAATATAAACAAAAACCCCAAACTGAACTGTTCTGTAACACTTCCATTATTAACACTTACCATAAAATTTAAACAACAAACAGTATTTGTAGTGAAAAACTAATCTAGTTTCACTATAGAAGATATTACTAACTATAAAACTGTAATGATTTATGCTTCTAATTAAATCCAGTATTTTGTTCCTCTAGGATAAAAGTATAAATTTTTTAAAACTATCAGAAGAAACAAACCAGATCCCTGGTTATGTTTTCTATACAGTTTCTTTGGTTTTACTTTTTTTTTTTTTTAAAAAAAAAGATTTTGTTATGTTTATTACAAATTTATTTTGCCAGCTCCATAAAGTCTTTCACTGAAGAACTTGGGCTGCTGTCTGGAAAAAAAACCTGGCCCTGAGGCATCAGAGTTTGTCTCAGCTGCTGTTCTTGTCTCTCACTGTATTAATGCCCATTGTTGTCTATATTCCCACAGCACATGCGTTTCTCTAATGCACAAGCTGAAAATACCAGCCTTTCCAAAACTGTCCCAGTCTTTCCAGTGAAGTCCACACTGAAATTCTTGTCGGCTACACTGAGAACTGGTCCCTTACTGCTTCGAGCCGTCATGTAACCGCTAATTTGAACGGCTTTGTACTGCTTCACCCCAGCTACCAGCTGCTTCATTAGGCTGTGCTTTGTCCAGTTTGACCTTTCATGGCCTAAAGAGCAGAGCTAAGTGCCAGCGTGACACCTCCCTGGGCTGATGCAGCACAGATGGAATGGCATCTTTCTGCTTTATGTCTGCCAGAATCCTGGGGAAAATAGCCGAGTGAGCGGCTTAGCGCACACCTGAGTTACCTGTTTCCCAGCCATTCAGGGAAGGGCTTTCCAAATGTACCACGCCTGGACAGCCCGCTGGTTGTTGTGTTGGTTGAGGAGGAGCTGGGATCCTGGGTTACCACTGCCTGTGGCAAACCTGAGGTATGACGGGGGCTTAGCCATGTGAGGGTGCCCATATAGAAAGCCATTTTTCAGAGGTTTTCAGACCAGTAATAACAGCCACTTAAATTAGTAAAAGTTTGTACTGTCCAAGGAGATTTTCTTTCCGATTTTAGGTGGCTTTGGACAATGCTGTTTCAAAGCCACCACTGGGAAATTTTACATATTGTTCCTATTAAGAAATCAGAAGAAATAGACCCCTAATGTGGTTTCCTCTAGTCCCCTTTTGGTAATTTCATTTTCAACAGCTATTTCCACTGCATTTTTTTTCTTTTTGCTTCTTTTTTTCCTCCCTCCTTATCATTTTCCCAATTATCAGAGAAATCACTCTTCCTCCATTGATTCATTTTGACCAGAATCTGGAAGGCACAGAGAATCAAATTAACTAATATTTTACTTTTGCATGTGATTAATGCTAATGCTACAAAGAAGAAAATACTTCACTGTGATTTAATTTTCATTCTCCGGTTGATTCTCGGTGATTTAATTTTGCAGAGGGTTTTCTCTCTGCTTATTGTCTCTTATGGAATCATTGCAGTTAGAGATGGAAAACAACTTAAGTCATTCTTCCATCAAAGGATTGTCTCCTACACTGTATTTTTTAATGTTTTGCCCAGTTTTAATGTATGAAGAAAAGGATTTTTAGTTAATTCCTTTTAAGATAATTCCTTGGTGTATTAGGTGTTACTTAATGGGAACTAATATTCTGTTTATATTCTTCCTGTGTTAATTTCATTTTTATTTTTTTAAAAATATATATATCTCCAAGCTGTACCATATTTGACAAGACTAAATGTCTTTTGTATCTTTCCTCATGTTTTCAGTTTTGTACCTTTCCGCCTCTGTGTCAGTTACATTATAAGCTCAGTGTTTTTAATCCATTCTGATTTGCTCTTTGGTGTTACTGGTGAGGTTTTTTATATTCCTATATACTCAATTTTGGTTGCTTCATCAGTTGTTGGGGTTTTTTGTTTTGGTTTGGTTTTAAATTGCCTCAAGAACCTCAGAATCAACCCCCCACTGTTGTGCATGGATGTCAGTAGTGTGCTGTACATTGAGCAGAGGCTGGATGCAATACTGATGTAGTGTAGTGTCCGTGTGTTTCACTGCTTCTGCAGGAAGTCCAGACTCGCATCACACTGTCTTTTTGATGTCTTGTGATACATCCATGTCTGTAGCCCAGACCATTTTATTCTTTTTTCCATTCATGTTGCAAGCTCATACATAATTTGCTGTCAGCTGCTGCCCCTAGGTCTTTTGCTTTAGCTTATCAGCTTTCAGGTTTCTTCCGCTCACTGATTATTTATGTTGTTTAATTCTTCTCAGATGTATTAGCCTGCATTTTTACAGAAGAAATCCCATTTTCTTACTTGTTTCACTGTTTCTAGCCTCTTTTTGCATAATTTTTCCCCACTGTCATGTTTATAACACCTCTCACTATATTGAAATCTGTGAATTTAATTAATGTACTGTTTACTCGTTCTTCCAGATCATTAATAAAGATGTTAAATAAAACTGATCTTAATACCAATCCCTGTGGCAATTCACTAGCACCTCCCTTGTGCTACTGTAGTCGATTTGTTTATAGCCCTTTAGCCACTATTCATCTGTGTGATATTCCTCACAGGCAAGCCAATTTTAGGGTTTGGAAAATGGTTTGTATCATGTTTCGCCAAAGTCTGGAATGATACAATCTACTATATTATTTTAATCTACTGACTTGACTGAATTTAATATATTTACAAAAATGGAATGTGATGAAATAGAGCTGCACTTTGAAATCTTAGCAGCTGAGTAGCTATAATTCTCCTTTCTTGGAACAATTACACCTCCTCCACTCACCCCTCCCCCCAGTTACTCTGTAATTCTGTTCTGTGCTGAATTTAGACTTAATAGGAAACAATTCTCAGTTTCACTCCTTAATTCACAGTGTATAGATCAGCACCATTTTTCCAACTGTTTCTCCAGGATCTGCTTTTAAAAACAAAAATACTCCAGATGGAATTCTTCTGTTAATGTTTCAAGCTTTGAATTATCTATTGCTTGGTTGTTGGCAGTCATCATGGGCAGAGTTTTATGTTTTCCAATTGTGTGTGTGTGTGTATAGATATTAGAAATGTCATTCACCTGTTTGCAAAGGTAAGAGTAAATTCTCATCTTCATTTTAAATGTGCACTTTGAAGCTTGTGAACTTTATAAGAAGTATATGTTTGCTTAACTTTGTCTTGAGTTTAAGAGCTTTTTTGCTGTGCAGCTTGGGGTTAAGTATAATTTGGTTCGTAGTCCACTGAACTGATATTTTGTTCAATTCCAAAGGTCTTTTAAATTACTATAGAAAAAATCTGTAACTTCACAAATTCTTTTCCATTTACATTGTGTGCATCTATATGAACTAGAATAACAAGTGTCACCATCGGTTGAATAAAAACAATTTTGGAATGGCACAGTGTTCAAAGCACAACTGAATTATCATAACAGCGAGAAGAAAAGGTGTTAAAATATGGGTCACAGCCCTGATTTATGACTGTGATAATCCAGAGATATAATAACATAAAACCAGAGCACTTGTTATACTACCTTTTGGCTGGCTAGGGCTGGGGAATACTGCAGTCTGAAGCAAGAAACCCCTTACGGTGTATGTGGTGCTCGTACACTGCTGACTGCTCTGACTCTGAGCTGGGATTTTTCCCTGCTGAAGAGGGCAACTTTTGCAGACACTAAGCAGTGAGATGCTGTGTTAAATGACTTGAAACACAGGGATTTTGATGTCACCCTGCAAGCATTTAAATCCCAGTGAAACTGGGGAATGGAAGGGAAGCTGGGATACAGCTTAATCTCAGTTCCACGGTCAGTAATACTGTGTCTGTGCTCTGCCATATTGCCCATTAATACAGACTTCTTCCTAGTCAGCCAGGTTTCTAATGCATTCCCCAGGGCATAAAATGGGGAGTGCGTGCTGACTGACACAGTTCCTTCTGCCTTTGTGCTTCAAATTTTGAACTGGACGAGTTTATACTCTGTAAATGCTTTGATCTCGTTGATGTAGTGCTTGGGTTTGGGGCTTTGATCGAGTTTTGATCTAGTGCTAGGTACACTAAAATGGGATTTACTGTCTTGTTGAACAATTACTTCAGAACAGAATTAGTACTCCAGTAAGATCTGCTAATAATGAATAGTGGAAAATGGGTTTAATGTATATCTTTGTACTTCCATAAACATAAGGATGTTCCATTCCAATTAAAGTGCTTTCTGTATGCAGTAAGTAATGGCCAAAATATATTTTTAAGCAGTGTTATTTACCTGGTGAATTTACCTTAGTTTGTTGAACTCTTGAGGAGATCTCCATTAAGAAGTTATTCTACCTTCCTATTAGAAAGCCATGTGATTTGTACTTGCACATGAAAGGCAATTTCACAGACGTGACGACTGTGAAATAATGTTAATTTAGACCTATTTCAGAACAGTAAGTGGGTAAGAGGGAGGCACAATAAATGCTGTTGGCTTCTTCAGGAGGCACAGTGTTGAGTCATGGGTTCTTGGTGTAGAGGATAGAGAATGCTCTAGAAATGTCTCCAGTGTTTGTGAGGGCTGGTCACATAACCATGGCAGAAATGCCTTAGTTAGGACAGTTACTATACAAGTAGAAGAACATCTTCAAGGAGATCTGGTCCTTCTGCTTCTTGAATGATACTGTGCTGGCATGTAGCATGTATCACAGTTTAGTGATATGACTATTTTTAATTACCGTATTTGATCTATATTAATTCCTGTAGACTGTAGTAATCAGTGGAACTGATTTTTTGAAGTTTGTTTGCAGACCTGCAGACTGCAAGGCAGCTGCTGCATATGCTGACTGTGCTCCCAGTTAGAGAGCCACGTGGGTGCCAGAAGGCTGGAGCATATGGGTGAGGGAACAGAGAAGGGGAGTCCCAGCTCTGACACTGTCTCACCGTATGAAGAGCAGAAAATAGCTGGTTTCTTTGCCTTAATGTCATCTACAAAGCAAGATGCATAATATTTTTATGCTTTCCTCACTGCTTGCCATGTGGACAGTAGTTTCATCATGTGAAGCACTGTGACAGCACCAGGTATTACCGTTATTTTTAGCCAGATGATCCAGCGAGTTACTGAGCAGGTGCAGACTTCCTTTCATGAATGGTTTCAGAAGAGCCAGTGGGACTGTTTGCCTGCTTGAAGTCTGTGTACTTGCCTAAGTACTTGCCTGGATCATTGCACTGGAAAGCTAAGTAGGTGTCTATTTTTTGCAGGATAAGAAGAGGTGTGTTTGAGATACTGTTGAAGTGGAATAGATAGCTGTGTTACTTGAAGTGAGAGCTGAGAACGTGTGATTTTAGGACACTTGAAGCCCTCTTCTCCAAAAAGAGGAAGGGTGATAAAAACTGGGCACTTCTTGAAATTTCTCTTTGGGTCGGTAAATGCATCACTCATTAATAATTAGTTTATTAAGAAAGATTGAAAGAATGCAGAGAGGCTTCATTCAGTCTGTACTGCAGTACAATGGAGTCAGGGAAGACCATCTGGAATTGTTTGCTTGCAATAGTGTGCTCACTTGTTAATATCCACAGCCAGCAATGGGCTGGCTAACATGCCTTTCACTGTACCCTTCCCCAGACTAAGCCTGTACCCAAATTCCTGTTGAGAACTACTTCTCCCAAGGAAGTGATGAGTTGTCAAAGGCCCTAGAGATCTCAGGCCCCTCCTCTCCCCCCTCCAAACTGAGTCCAGCCCATTCGTTTTCCAGGGAGCTGTTAGGATGTTGCTTATTTTCCCAGTAGACCCACCATGGCACTAAGTGTCTCAGGGGAAAATATTTAGACTTCAAAGGAATTTAGACCTTCATTTGAACTTGGGGGTCGGCCACACAGAAGCACCTGTGGGAAGAAATGCACCTTTGTACCTCACAAAATAATACTAATACTCATTGCTATCTACTAATAACCACCTCCTGCTCTTTATTTAAAATCAGCCTAGAAATAGAAGATTCAATCTTCAATCAAAGGCACTTCCCAGGTATTTGAGAAAAGAGTCCTGCAGTCAGGCAGTGAAAACCGACACTGCTTCTTACCTTCTATCAAAAGCAGTGTTGAAATGTAGGGCCTGTTATTGTATATTTATTCAGGCATCAATCACAATCAAGCGTCCTGCTAGTTCATCTGTAAGGGCATTGTAATCCTATTTTTATCAGTTCCTTCCTGTACAACAGACAGTTAAAATAGCATGAGTAGAGGTCAGAAATATCTTAATGGGTTCAGTTCCCAGAGATATCGGTGACCAGAGGAAGAATTTTGCCAAAATTTCTTCCTGAGCTGATAAGGTAGATAAGCAGGGGCAAGGTGCAGAGCGAGGGCATGCTGTGGGAAGTAGAGCATTGTAAAGGAGCTGCAGAAAGATTAGCTAGAACTATTACTTGGGAAAAACTCCAGAAGCAGATGGAAAAGAAATGTTACCATTTGCCAAGTTACTTGTTTGTAAAAGAAAGTATTTATTTTTTTAAGCTGTAAGGGTGGGCTGGCTTAAGTCTAAGAGATTTTTATAATTAGCTTTACTTTTACTTTAGAATGTGCTGTTGTACTCATTAAAAATATCCAAGTGATTATATATTTGAAGAAAGTTGATTGTTGCTGACTGGCAACATTTCATTCTTGTCAACTTTATGCTACTAACTCATTTAAATAACATATCTTACTATACATTAGAGTTATCACGTTTTTATTTTACCTTTTTACTCTTTGTATTTTTTACATGTATTTTCTTTATATAAAGTGATAAATTATGCTTTTTTAAATGCTTTTGTTATTAATTCAAGATATATTTTTATGCAATTTATTAGATTAAATTTATGAACACAGAGAACAATTTAAAATGTATTCTCTCACCAAATAAAACTACCTTAGAACTTCTAAATATGTAAAGAAAAAGTAACTTCATTACAACAAATTTCATCTTGTTAAGTCAAAATATTACCTTTGACACAGTTCTTATATTGCTCTGTTCCTCATCAAGCTAGTCTTTTAAGATTGCAGATATAACAGACCTAGATTTCTACAGTTTTTGTTAATAAATTTTTGGGTTCTTTGTTGCTGTTTTTAATTATTATTAATTTATTTATTTATTTTTATTTGGTTGGTGGGTTTTGGTTTTTTGTGTGTGTCTTTTTTTTTTTCATTTTAATCAAACACTAATGTGAACTATTGCATGGGCTAAAATAAAAAAAAACATTATCTTCTCCTAAGAGGACTAAGAACTTACTTGAGACTTCTGCCAGTCCAGTGGCTTGAATTTTAACTTCAGGAGCAACTAAACATTTCTTATTTTTTAGATATTAATGATTTGAATTTTATCATTGTAAGCGTAGACTTTGTGGGGGTAGTTACAGATTGGGGGTAAATGTTAAAAGCCATTAACTGTCCAAAACAGTAATTATGTACTTACTATAAATTAGAATTAATTATGTAAAAACTCAAAATAAAAATCCATGTTAATTAAGTCAGAAATGTTTGTCTTCACACCACCATTAGTTGTTTTAACCTTAGTGATTTCTGCTGCAAGTCTGTGATAAACCTACTGAAGAGAACAGAGAAACCACATGTTAAGCTACTTAGTCTTTTCCCTCCCTTTGTTTTGCTTGGGGTTGCAGCTGCTTATGACACTTGGGTTTATGTTTAGTTACACAATAGGACAAGGTTGTGCTAACAGTCTGCTGAAGATTTTGAATGGCATTCCACCATGTTTTAATTTTAGTTGTTAATTATTCTGTCTATTCCAAAATAACCTTTCCTTTGGAAACTTACTTAAAATAAAATGCACAGGAAAATACTCAATAAGTAATGTTAATTTTTTTTTTTCTTTTTGAGACTGAATCCCTTTTTGCAAGCGATATTAGAGTGAAGGCATCAGCATTCTTCCATCAAGAATAGTGAAAACTAGCAAAAAATAGCATGCTCTCCCACTGATTGCAAAATAAAATTGCACACATGGTAAGCTACACTTCAGAAGTAGAGAAATACTGGAGTTGTGTGATGCTTTCTGGAACACACCTAATGGAAATGGAGATTAATTTGGTGAACTTATGTACAGCTGGAGCTTCTGGAAAGCTGAATTGTTCTTCACAAAGTCTGGAGAAGCTCATGGGGAAGGTGGTTTTGCCAGGGGTTTAGCTGGTCAGGGCTGGTAACAAGCAAGCACTGCAGGTAAGTCTCTCCCAGGCATCTCTCACAGATTTTCTTGTTTGCCTTTTGTTCTGTAATGGAAGCTCCTTGTGGTTTTCAGCCTACCTGTCAAAGGCATTGGCCTTTCATGCAGAAGCATCATGCAGAATTGTGCATTAAAAGTCTTAGATAAACATAATTTTTTAGAAGTTGTCCATAGAACACAAGCAATTACATCTTACTGATTGAGGAATAAGGTTTAGTTCAAGGCAAAATTCTGCACAGTTAAAAAAGCTTTTCTTTTGTTCCTGTTCATAGTAGTATTAATCACTTCTGGAGGCATGGTATGTAAATTATTTTAAAAGTTGGTGTGACTTTTTTTCCTCTATAAATGTCAAGGAGGTAAATACTGGTAGGAGCAAAATATGTTGCTCTAGTTGGAATGAGTAGTGGAGGTGGAAAGGGTTGTGACTTTCCTAACACAGCTTTCATGTAATACTTAGGGTTCTAATTATATTGCACTTTCCTTTCACCCCACTCTGATGGTTATATTTCAGGTGAATTTGTTTTATTTGTCAGCAAAAGCTGACAAGAAAGGGCAAACTTGGCAATGTATAGAAACTGTTTGTTCTTGATATTCTGTTCCAGAAACTAGATTTTTCATCCGTGTGGTGATTCTTTAATCCAGCTGCCCTCAAGGTAGTTGAGCAGCACAGGGAGCTCCCCAGGCTCTCACCAAAAGATCCATGATGCTGCTGCTCTGTGCCTCCAGGTCACATACACTGCACTTGTAACTATTCAGGATTGAAAAGTTGCTGTAAAAATTGAAACAAAGCCATTGACAGACTGTGATTTCTGTACTTGATTTTTCAAATACATGATGAGGTTGCAGAAAGTCAGCAGAGGAGCCCACCCTGCACATTTTGGTGTGAAAAACTTCATTGTTATCCCCTGAATACGTCAGTAATTGTGTGTGTACATCTGTTCCTGCTTTCTCAATGTTTTTTCGCCATTCAGATTTTTACATTTTATTCTTTGGGATTTTATATATAGACAATAAGTAACATGCCTCTAATCCTTTATATACATTTTTGCTAGCTCTGTAGATGGTGTTTTTTAAGTGAAGTGTGATCCAGAGGTCACTTCATCTTTCCACTGACTTCAGTGAGCATTTGATCCAGTCCTTCTGATTCCACATGCATGGATTTCCAGCATTTTCATATCACTATCATTAATGAAATAAGTTTTGCAATAACTCTGCAGTAAATGTCTTGCCAACAGTCTCCTGGAATTTTATTTTAATATAGTTTAAATCAATGGGCAAACTTGTAATTTCAGTGGGAAATGAAGCTTCAACCCTTGTAAATGCCTGTCAAATCTGGAATCAGAAGACAGAGGACCATTGTCCCTCCAAGACAGACAGGGACTCATGCTCTTTTGATATATTTTGCAGTCAAGCAGCAGTTACTGTATAAACCTTGCAGTGTATGTCTGATACTCTCCAGGTAAAATAAGGCATTGTGATTGTAGAAGCTTTGGTAAACACATGTTTAAAGGTTAAGTGGTAGATTATAAAACTGAGAAAATGGCAAATCATATTTACCTATGTGCATACAGAGCTCCTGTTAGACAGCAGAGTGACCTGGGTGGCTTTGGACAAGGAAAAGGATTTCAGTGGCTGTGCAGTATTGATAGCGCAAAGAGAAGCATGTCTGGATTTTAACAGGACTGGACTAACAGGTTTCAATGTCTTTAAAACTGCTAGTGCCAAAGAAGGCTTTTTTGACTATGAAGTATTATCTGATTATGGTACCAAGTTATAACATGGCACTTACTATAAATAAATCTACTGTAGTCATCATAATGAACTATCAAATAATTATCTCTGATAGTTACCCTATGTGAACTGGCTTTCATAATTTAAAATCTTTAAATATGCTAAAAAAGTGTATCTGTTTCTGTGAATACTGTGAGCCAAAGGCCTTGATAATTAAAGTAATTTTCTCTTTCAGAAAGAATAGAATTACCATCTAAAATATTTATAGGAATTCCTTCAATGACCATTCAATGCATCAAGTCCAGTTTGAAATCACCAGTTCCTATAGCTTAAGTTCAACAGAAGTTAAAATATCTTTGCATAACATGAGTAGAAGTTAAAAGTGTTACTGGTCTCTATTTTACCATGAAGTTCTATTGTCAAGGATAAAATTCCCAGGTGTAACAAAAAGAGGAGAAGGGGATTTATTAAAAAAAAAGAAAAAGAAAAAAAATATTTCCAAAGAATAAATAAAAAGTCTGATTAGTATAGTTCAGGATGGGAATGTACAAAAGTTGAGAGGAAAACAAAGACAGCTAGAAAATTTTATGTGAGCTAGCAACATTGGTATAGTTTGACTAAGAATCTATTTGTTTTCAAAACTCGCATGGAAAGCAATCAAAAAGTGTCTTTAGCACCTGCAGAAAGGCCACATTGGGTCTTTGGAAAACTCAACAGGATGAACTAGAGATCT